>JALLOY010000027.1:0-31527 GCA_036939835.1 Thalassiosira delicatula
GATTGATATACAACACTCCCATATGGATTTCTGCCAATCCATAGAACCAATTAGTTAAAAACGCGAGTCTAAATGGATATATTAGAGCCTAAAAATCTAATTAGAACCCCCTGCACATTAAACCATTTAGTTTCACTTTTAGACTACCAGTACCTAAATTTTAAGTCCGCCGGGCAGGCTATCAACTACCATAGTGCATCCTCAAAATAGGGCCCACTAGATCCTCAAGTGCAAGTACAGGCTTAGTGCAACCATTTTGCTGCACTATCTATCTAGCGCACTCTAGGTATTATTTAGATAGTGCGCACTTAACCTAGTGCGCACTGAATCTTTTTTCGTCAAAACGAAAACTTACAGTGCACCGTCTTTCCTTCGACGACAAAGATCACTGTACTACTTAAAAACAAGATATTCATATTTATCATGATTCTGATTATTAATATTAATTCCTGATGAATGATCGTGTTTACTAAATTATTTATTTTGACGATGAATAATGTTTATACTTTTTGATATACGCTAATTGATGCTTGACCGCGGTCCGCATCCGTCCGCTTCACACTCCTTTGCTCGTCGCGCACTGACAACAACGGGCACCATACTTGTAACCGGAAAAAAGAGGGAGAAGGAGCGCTAAATCTGATTTAGTCTTTTACTAACACCTCCCCACCATCTAAGGCGTGCTCGGTCTCACTTCAACCTCGTCCTCCACTTCAACAATGTAAGTTGAGAGGGTGTGCGATGGAACGTACGAAAACCCAGGATCGTCTATGTTGCAGACAGCCCTCAAGCTAACATTGTCAGAGATGGAATAAGGGACAGTGGTGAATTTGAGCAAATCAGATCGTATCTGGGTCGCAAATTGTTGCCCGCCAAAGAACTGCTGCATCCCCTTTTCAACCAGTGGGTCAGTTTTGCCTTTTTGCACATCGCCAGTAGTGTCGCCATTTATCTTCTGACGGATCCAGTAAGGAGGACTTTCAGCGGCTGATGCATCCATCGTGTCGCTTGACCAGGTTATAGCCCACTCTGCATTCAAGTAGACGCCGTAAAAGTTGACTTTCCTATCGCGGATCACCTTGACCTCCTCCCCGTTGGGGAATCCGTAGGTGGCAGCGTTCAAGAAATCGCCGAATACAATGTTTGTAGATGATTGCGCAAAGAAGTTGTCGCCGTGATAGGTAGGTACCACCTTCTTTCTTGTTGTTGAGTCGTATCTCTGATCAAAGAATCCAATCTTGTACACATCGAGCGTTGGTAGAAACGATGCCACGGAAGGCTTCAATTGCAGAACCTGGATCGAGTCGGTATATTTGCTCAAAGAGCGAGTGTCACGAGCAGACCCTTCTTCACTAAAGGTGATGCCCAAAGTTGCAAAATCTCCTGCAGCTATGACCTCATTTTCGTGGAGACTAATGACGTTGTTGCCAACGGAAATGTAGAAGGGTACATCCCAAAAGGCCAGCGCCCCTTCTTCCTTGTTTGTGAGCGGCTCGGAAGGCGCAAGATTGCTTTGCACATGCGCATCCAATTCATCCTGACGTTGATCCATGATGGCTTTGAGTGGCAATTTTGTTTTCAACACATCGAATACAAAGCCCTCGGCAGAGCTATCGATTTGCACATACAAAACTGTCGAATCCCCAACAATGATGTCACCATTCCCATTTGAAGATATGGTATCATTGGCTAGGTTGAGTCGGTGGCTTGGTTCTTGACTATCCGTGAAGTCAGACGCCTCGCTTTGTGTCCTCCTGAGCAAGTCAAGATGTATTTCGTAGAGCGCAAGGTGCAGATTCACCAACGAAAGTTGAACATCTCTAATCCGTTCGAGGAACTGTGGCACTTGTTTCACTGGATTTGGCAAGTAGGATCCGAGAAAGGTCCTGCCCATTACTGTCAAGATATCACCTGTCACTAGCGCTGTTGTGTTCTCGCTTGTCGTGATGTTGTCGCAACCTGTTCTGATGCTGTACTCTACCGTAGATGATTCGTTTAGGACGTTGAACAAGTAGTGCTGAGTATCGTACCCCAATGTGCTCAAACGGACACTGAGATCGGCAATGAGACTGTCGAGAGCTTGGCGCGTGTCTTGTATCGCCTGAAATTCAGTCAGGTCAAGCGCACTGAACCCCCGAATGTCATCCCCAACAATCATGTCTTGCCCTTCTTCCGACACAATGTCTGCAAAAGCAGCGAAAAATGTGAGTAATGTCCAGAATATGTAGCCAGAATTGTAGCCAGCCAACAGTCATGTTCCGTCACTTACGATCATTTCCAGAGAGCATGCTGGTGCTACTCTCGTATCCAGGAATTACCCGGAACATGGGCTGCATGCAGTATCCGTCGTCCGTACCAATGGCCGAAATTCTAAGGATATCTCTCAGGACGTTCGACTGGGTAGAAGCATCGTCGTAAGAGATGAGCATATCGACAATGGACGAGAGAGAATCGACGTAGCGATGAGGGCCCGGATAAAGATCAAAGTCGCTGGTAAACGCAAAGCCAAACCGAGTCGACATCGGAGCATAGCCTTTGGTCCTGGTCATATTGTTGGGCAAGGACCTATAGATTTGGTAAATCCGAGGAAGATCCAGAGTCGCAGTGATTCTGTTTGTCCCACCATCGCCGACGGCCAAATCGTTCCCTTTGCCTGTGAAAATGTGGTCATCGCCACGCTGCCCAATCAACACTAGGACAGGAAAAGAAACGCAGTGGGGTGAGGCGATCTCACCAATGCAACAGGTATGTGGAAGCGCAGATCACTCACCGTCATCGTCCTCGCCTCCGTACAAGTGATCATTATGAGCAGCTTCAAGGTCAAACGTGATCAAATCTGTCAACCAAATGTCCTTCTCATCAAGGTACGTCGTGCCATCATCATTGTATGCATTGGCGACAAACAGTAACGATGCAGCAGCAATGGATTCTGCACGCAGTGTGTCAACATTGACTTTCGTTGATATCCTTTCGATGCCTGTGATCGCCCCGAGCTCTTCAAGCACGATGTCCTTGTGCCACACACCCTTACTTGTCAGCAGAGGCTCACTTCCAGAGTACCTTCGGATGGCGTAGCCGGTGTCTCCAAGGACAATATCGTTTCCTTCATCCCCGTACAAATCTAAAAGGCAAGCAAGCAAGACATGGCAACAAGTGTTGAGAGAGAATCAGGGCGGTAGACACAATCAAAATGCAATTCTCTTCTTACAGTCTCCGCCAAGATTTCCATATATTTCTGTCGTCACGAGTAGAAAGGATTATTGCAATTAGATGTGCCAATCTTAATCAAACCATACAGGCAGGGGAACAAAAAACCTCACCATCCTCCCCTTCACCGCCATGGATTTCGTCGGCACTGGAGGAACAGAATTGTTGGTGTCAGCGGCAAAATGCTAGGCCGAGACAAGTAAGGATGGATGAGGACGTCATGACTCACCCTCGCTGGCCAACCAATATGTCTGATGCGCTCAACGAGAGGAAGAGTGTGAGCGCCCTGAATGATCGATCAACTTCTGCCAGTTGCCTAGGTTGTCCCCGTTCAACTAAGCGCACACAAAGGTACTCACCATTTCCTGGCCCACCAAAAATCATGTCATTGCCTGAGAAACGAGCGATGGACTGTTACATCAGCCTTGTCTAAAAAGCCGCCCCCGAGAAAGTGCTAAGCTGCTCACCTTCCACGAGATCAATATCATCGTAACGCCGCCAATCTCGAATCGTTTCATTGTCAAATGGCTCCGGGTATGTTTTCCAGACATGAACGATCCACGGAAAATCCGTCTCATTCCCTAGCACCTCCCTCAAGATGTCACCGTTTTCCCCAAGTATGACATCATCATCTTCGTCACCCCTTAAGGTATCATTGATGTCCATGCCAAAAACCTTGTTGTGCCCCCCCCAAATATCTACATTTGACGAGAAGTGAGGCCTCACAATTCGCAAAAAGCTTCAACTTCCTTCTCACACTGTGTTTCCACTTACCATCGCTTCCTCTTCCGCCCTCTACCACATCATCATATTCTTGACCCAGCAGCAGATCATCACCTACCAAATGATGGGATGAGCGCCTTGCCAAGAACACGATTGTACCCACAGATCATCTATGGAAACTCACCATCTCCGCCTTTGATTTCGTCGGACCCGGCAAAGGCCGAGTAGTCGATAATTGACTCGAAGTATTGATTCGGAAGGAACTGAACCTCGGCGTCATACAAACCGAAATCACCTGCAGCAAAGAAACAAAGCTGTGAATCGGCCCCTAAAGGATGGCGCCTAGGCAGCGAGGCTATACAAAGCTCACCTAGAATGATGTCTTGCCCTTCGTTCCCTTCTATATCATCTCCAAATGCTCCTATCATCATTGGGATTACGTTTAGAGTGTGTGAGCTAAAAAGAAGAACTACCCACGTTCCCAGACTCACCTCCAAACGCTATGTCGTTGCCATCGCCAAGCTGAATTGTGTCCTCGCCCCCTGTACAACTCGCATTGATGGTTTTTGCATATCTTAGCTTGTACGACTTGCCCTCATACAGCTCAATTGATGCGTGGTCCCCAAAAACCAGATCCGGCCCTCCATTACCCTCAACTGTATCGTTGAAAGCCCCACCTATGACGTAGTCCACATCGCCATCACCTGCGTAGATGTGGTCGCCTCCACCGTCTACACATGCGACGGTTTCGATTAGGTGGGGAACATTCCAGAAGTATCCCACAGGATGGGGATATTCCCCTGGCCTATTCAGTTTTGTAGGATAGAATGAGATTTCCCCAGAGTCTCCAAGCTGTGTTCGGTAGGGGGTCAGGAACAGTATGTAGTGTGAGACGATTGTCCCCGCCACCAACAATACACACAACCTCCACCACTCACCAAAATGTCGTTATGGTTGTCGCCGTAGATAACATCGCCTCCATTACCCGCGATTGCAATGTCATCTCCTTCGCCCATTCTCATCTCGTCAGATTTGCCTACCTCGGTCGAAGTCGATGTTATTTTCTCAATGAAGAAATTGGGGTAGAAGATGATGGATGCACAGTCACCGGCAGCGATGTCGGATCCCGTATTCCCTTCCATGTAGTCCTGGCTGTCTCCGCCGCCCAACAATATATCTAAGGATAGGAGATCAGTGTGGTCAGAGGGGGGACATACAGACCCAGATGACACAGAAGTTCTAACTCACCGTCGCCGTCATTTCCCCATATATAGTTCTCTGCACCACCTTCGCCCTCAGCACAGTTGAGGGTTTCAATCCTCTGTAATCCCAACAAATTCGGAGCAGAGACGTTAAACTCTATGACTCCATAATCACCCAGAATAATGTCCGAGCCTTCGTTGCCACGCAGATTGTCAGCATCGTCCCCACATCCAACTATCACATCCCTCGCACCGTTCCCCCAAACAAAGTCAGTTCTGGATAGCAGATCGTAATCACCGGTAAACGGAGTAAGACCATCGGTTGTCTCATTGGGATACACTGCCAATATGCGATGTATACTTCGCTCTTCCCCATCTGTTAAGTCAAAGTATCCACCTCCACCTGCTCTGGCAGCTACCTGCTCGTTGTCGTCAATCCAAAACACAAGCCCATAATCGCCGATCAAAACGTCTTGTCCACTTCCGCCAGTAATGTTGTCACTGTCTCCATCACCAAAGAGAATCACAGGTAGGCTCGAGCCAGAAGCATCCATTACATCATCCCCTCCTTGCCCATTGGCAATGAAAAGACTCCCTTCGTTTTCAGAGCCAATAAGATTGATGCTGAGGACGTCGCTGCCATTTCCAGCGTGCACAGAGGTTGTTGTGCGGTTTGCAGCCAACGCTGGAATCGAGGTCACATTAAGGTAATCGCTGGCATCTCCAAGCCACAAATTGACTCCATCAAACCAGTTGCCACCCTCTGCGGTAAAGTAAATGTTCCCAAGATTGTCGGCGAGCTTCTCCAAGCTAGATCTCGTAAGCTCAGCGTATCCAGCAGAACCTTCGCCCTTGGATATAGAGCTAAACATATCCGACATCAAAAGCCGGTGCCTTCCGCTTTGAGCTTCAAGATACAAATCCTTCTCTATGTAGTCGAGCACGCCGTGCAAGACATCGATGTCTGCAGCCGTCTTATTGTTTTCATTTGCATCAGATCCGATAAAGAATTTGTCGTGTCCCTCTTGTGTTATAACGCGAGTTTGCGCCGACGTGCCACGTATGTTGGATACGATCTCTTGATGGCCCATTTGAACAGTGAGAAAGTCCACATTTGTGTATGCCACGTCGGAGTTCTTGTCGAGGAAGTCATTTGTGTCGTTTCGGAATATCTCCGGACTGAAGCCATCCAATGCACTCGTGTTGTAAGAAAGGGACACACCGGCATTGAGCCTCTGTCCCACAAAGAAAATAACAAAGGTCTTGCTATCTCCGAGCTGCCAAACCTTACAAGCGGCGCTGCAATCAGAAGTTTGATTTGAACCACAAGATTTTGCTTCAGGAATAAGGAGCTCGTCGAGGGCTGACTCAATCTCATCTGGGGTTGCATTGAATGGAAGTGGATCTGTTGCAATATCAATTCTATCTGTGAGGGGGTCGTCCAAAAAAAGAGTGAAGGACCCTCCCGTGGCATCTCGAAGGGAAATGAGGTAGGAATCGCGAGGAAGAACAGGGCTCGCTCGATCTGAGCTGTTGGTTGGAATCGTGGCGTTTGATGCGTTGAGCACAGAGGTTGGAATTGTGTCGTCTGACAGTTCAAACTCGGGGGCTTCCATCGACGGCATTTCAACAATCAATCTCGTGACAATCAACAAATTGTCGAGGGATGAGTCGCCGGAGTTGTCAAGTACGAGCTTGTCATCTTCGCTGTCACTTCCTCCATCAAAGAGGAGCAGAGCATTCACAAGCTCCACTGTGGCGTCATCGGATGAGACCAGGACATCATCACTACCTCCATTCCCATTGATCAACAGTGGGCCCGAGATACTCTTCACGGTCACCTCATCATCTTCTCCCGCCAAATTCATCACGTGTACGGCTAGAAGGTGAAGGTGTAAGATATGCAACGCGCAGTGTCAAGGCAAGAGAACAAGAGCTATTCCACTCACCCTCAGACGTATCCTCCACAGTTAGCACATCCGAACCATCCCCTAGGTTCCAAACCATGACTTCGACCTCCTCGTACGTTATGCCACTGAAAGTTCCAGCTTCGCCAATGGTAATAGCGCTAGCCATATTCATTCCAACAAATTCTTCTGCAAACAAGGTACCGATCGAGGCATTCGCGCCGCGCACGTTCAAATTGTTCAGGATGACCGTATCTACTTGTTTCGCTTCATCTACCAAATACATTGTCGTATCTATAGTAACGTTCGAGGGAACCAAGAATTCGACAGGGTAAAGGGCAAGCTCTATTGGGAGCATAACTGGGTCAGCCAGTGGATATGCGAATGGCGAATCGGCCCCACTAACCCTAACTGGCCCTTGCAGCAGTCCCTTTGAACAGACAGCCATCGCGGACATTAGAGGCGTGAAAGGCATTGGCAAGAAAGAGAGCAAACATCCACTTACCAAATAGGATGGCTGACTGGCAAAATTCATCAAGTCCACGCCTTCTTCAATGGCGTCGTTGATCGCCGTAACTTTAACAGTCACCACATCAGTCCAATTGTCGAGCGTGAAAACCAGCGTCGTCACCTCCACCCCATCCACGTAAACCTGTCTCCGTTTAGTAAAATTCCGTCCGTTTGGGGTAAAAGCAGTATTCAAGTCTGTTGCTACCGGAATGCTCTCGATATCTATCTCGACAGTCGTTCCATTTTCCGGTGGTCTCGTCAGCCGAATGAAGTATTCATCCTCATAAAAGGAGGTGTCTGATGGTTTGTCAGCATCATTGAGCTCGGCCGTGGCGGTGATGCTGTTCGTTTCTTCAATTATCACTCCGCCTATGTCATCGTCGTAAATCGTGACAAGTAAATTGCTCGCCAGGAGGGTGCTGTTGTCCGTAAGGATGATACTCTCATTGCTAGAGCGGTTCGTCACAACATGTTGTATGGTGACGAAATGGTCCCCCTCCGCGAGTGTATCCTCCACCGCCTCGATCTCAACAGTGGCTTTGCAATCAGAATCAAAGTCATTGCCAACCAATTCTGTCTTGCTCAGGGCAATTTGACCCTCGACCGACTCGACCATGGTCACTTGGACCACCTCCTTCATCTCGTCCAAACAAGGACGTAGGTAGACGTCATACAAGCTGGTGAGAGCTAGTGAACCTTCGGCTACAAAAGTTCCACTTGGACGCTCGTCAATGGTGACGGCCATTGCCCCATCTCCATTGTCCTTCCCTGGAATCAGCTTGATGTCAACGGGAAGGAGCGATTGCTCCGTTCTTATGAATCGCTCATCAGTCGTCTTTCCCCCATCAACGTCCACGAGGATTTTGAGCAGCAGATTCACCTCAGTGATGTTGAGCTTCAGCACGTTTGGGTTGTGTTTCACAGTCACTTTCTTGGGCGAATAATCCATGTCTTCGTCCGTGAACTCCAAAATCACAGCCTTGTCACTGAAACCGGAATCAGCGCATGTCTCGCATTTCAAGAGAATGTATCCGTTCTTGTCTCTGGCAGCAGGAGAAACGATATTCACAGTGACAATCCCATCCGGCTTCGTAGTGGGGAAAATCCAAAAGTCGAACTCCCCAAAGCCGTCCTCCTCCATGAGATGGAACCCGTTGGTCTGATCCACCACGCTGACGTAGCCAAAATCTCCATCGTTGTCGAGAACGTCTGCCTGAACGCCTCGAACGATCAAGCCGTCGTAGGCAGGATCATCAGACACAATTTTGTGCTCAATGATGCCCCTGTGCCCTCGGAGGTTCTTCGAGATTACTGGTTTGACTGATTGCGGAGTGAAGATAAATGTATCCGAGCCTAGCCCGCCGTACAAGGAGACCAAAGCGTCCGGATTCGTACTCAGCACAACGAGCTCGTCGTCCCCCTCGAGACTCGCGACATCTAGATAGGCTATGTTCGTGTACTTGATTGTCAGCCCCCCTCCAAAAATTTTGCCATCTTGTATGACGTAGCGGTCGCCGAACTCAGTTCCAACGGTAGTCAGACGGTCGGTTCCTGTTCCTCCGTCAACGTCCACGAGGGAATTCACGAGGTAGTTCGGGTTGTCAAAGCTCATGGCCACCTCGTCCTCTTCTGTTGGTTGATAAATCTCAAAATAATCATTATCGTCTCCCCCTTTTATGGTGGCGTTGCCAATTTCTGGGTCGACCAGTGTGCCGTCGTCTGCGATGGCGGCCACGAACGAACGCACAACGAACGAATCGTCGCCCGATTCGCCGTTGAGGTCCACTATGCATTTGTTGCGCAAAACATCGAAGTAGTCGTTGCCCGCGCCCCCATTGATTGTGATGGGGTGGCTGCAGCCATCAGAAAGATAGCCTTTCGTCGTCAGAGTAGTATCGATGGGGTCCGTGATGGCCACTCCGTACGTCCCATTGCGTTCTGAATAGAACATCTGACCGACGAAAAACTCGTCTGGAGAACAAATGATCCGGCATGGAGAGGACACGGAGAGTGAGAAAAATGATGTGGCGCGAACAGACTTTTCTTCATAGAGTGAATGCACTTACCATCATTGTCGCTGCCAAATACATCCTACGGCGGATCAAACGAACAGGTTAGGCGAGGAGCAAATTGGATAGCAATCGCAACACACCGCGACCTTACCATTGTGGCGATGGTGTCATCGAAATGAACACTGTTCTCTCCAACATTGAGATACAGTAGCAATCTAGTGATGGACTGCGAGTCCGAATCCGTGTTGATTCGCTCCACCGAACTCTCTGGGTCATCTGGCGCATCAATGTTGGCCAGGAAGGTCTTTCTGCTCAACACATTACACGCTTTCTTAGCACCGATGAGAACGACTTCGTTTACATCCTCGTTGTCTCCAAACAAGTTGAGGTTGGTGATGCCGGCCGAAACGAGCTGCATCTCAAGGTAATCATCGTTCTCGCCGCCATTCCAGTTGAGATTCGTTCCATCCATCGAATTTCTGCCTATGCCATCCGTTCTGCCATCAACGTACAGCTCATCGTCGCCGCTGTTGCCGTATATCGTCGCATCGCCCTGCAGACCATTAACGTAGATGGAGTCATTCCCCTTGCCTGCCATGACCGTCAAAAACATGCCTTCGGCAGTGCTCACAACTGTCAACTCATCACCCTCTAGGCCAAGGTTTAACTCCATCTCCTCCACTCCTCGGTAAGAGATTGACCTGTTCACGTTCTGGTGAAATCCGCCGTCGATGAACGAGGGCTCCACTTCGATAACCTTGGCCTGGGTTGACGCCATGTCATTAATGATCACTTTGTCCATGGAGCCGCCGCCCGCATTGATGATTATGTCGGGGTAAATCTGGCTCTCAAATCCCACACCATCCACTCCAATCACAATAGTGTCATTCCCGCCACCGCCGACGATCTCCAACGAAGTTGCGCTATTGAACGTCTGCTTGATATGTATTGTATCGTCGCAATCCGAGAGGACGAATTTCAGATCCTTGTACGGTCGACCAAATGTGATAACAGCATTGCCATCAATTGTTACCACTCCGTCTTCCAATACAACATCGTAGCCATCATTGCACGTGGATGTTCCAGACCCAAAGGTAACGAGCATCGTTTCCGTGGTGTCATCAACGCCGTCCACGTTGATCCTGCACGCAAGGTCCAGTTCGTGGCCTAGAACCTCTAGATCTGTGAACCCCTCGAGTGTCCAAGCAGTATCGCAGTCCTTCCCCACTGTCGTGGACACTATATCCTGCGGGGAAGGCAGTACCCACGTTGCTTCCTCAAGAGAAACAAACTTGACCACCCCCAAACCCACAGCCACGTCTCCGCTGATGTCGAGCTGACTGCTAGGTATCTGGCACTGATCATAGCTGACAACAATGTTCGACAACGTTGCTGTTCCTCCACTGATTTCAGATAGGATGCAATCGAAAGTGTAGGTGTTGCCGGCACACGGGACGGTGATACGTTTCACACCCAAAAAAGTTTTGATGATGGGAGCATCCGATTCATCATTCAGATCTGCTTTGGTCTCCCAGCACTGAATGTCTTCCGTGCCAATGACTCCTTCCAAGCTCTTACATGTCACGTCCCCGACATCACATTGTATTGTGAGTTCTCCTGTTCCCATGTCGAGCTCAGCTACAGGATCGGGCGCACCTGGCACCAACGTGAGGGGTCCCAAAATCGCAACGTTGTAATCCCACGATTGTTCCCATATTGTGAACTGGAAGGGTCCGGCGAAGACCCCAATTTTCACTTGTGTAGCGAGAACAGGAGACGACCAATATTAGATACCGCACAGCTATCAGACCACTCAAAGCGAGCAACGGGTTGAGGTGGAGGAAAACGTACCGTAAAGGCTGAGCTCAAGGAAGATGGTCAGCTCGAATTCAAACCAGTCAATTGGATTGGTTGAAAAGGAAATAAGCTCAAAGGGGCGCACAATCCCGCCACTCGTTTCGGGGAAGGGATTGTAGAAGTCTATAGTGGCAACTGCAGTGATGCCTCCTCTCACTCCAATCTTGATAATGACAGCGCTGAACTCAACCGCCGCGTAGACGCCGACGGAAAATAGGATAAGGGGTTTGTCCTCGCCGTCCAAAATGTCTCGGAATCCAAAGCTGTTCAGCGCTTTCAAGGGATTCTTCTCCTGGACGGCTTGCGTAATTCCTTTCGTGTCTAAGACAACCGCGTACTCAAGCGTTGCCGAAGCTTCGAATCCAAGCACCAACTCCACAAGCGGAGGCACCCACAACACCGTGCGCAATTCAGCAACAAAGCTGAGGGTCAAGGGAGGAGGTCTGAACTCAACAAGCTCAACGGTCTTTCCCGACAACAAGCCCAAGGCCGAAGCCGGATTGGATAGGAGTGGGAAACTCAACCCCTCGATTGAATTTCCCTTGCATTTGACTTGCCTCGCCCTGCATTTAGCAGTGTCTATCTTCTTTCCACCGCATGTGCACGTTCCGACACAATTTGGCTCCATAAAAGTTAGTGTACAATCATTTGAAAGCCAACGATGAGCGGGGGAGATTGGCTGACCGGACGAGTCATACGTGACAAACGTTGCCTCCATCTCTTGGGCCATCTCCATCAGCTCCCGCCTGCCATCATTCGTGGAAAAATCCGTCACCCCTCCACTGCAACTAGCGCCTTTCCCCGGCTTGAAGATGCAATTATCTGCCAAGAGAATGCCATCGCCGCTGACAAGATTATTGATGCCCACGATGGAGTCGTAGATCTCAATGACCTTGTGAACGGTGTCCACTCCACTGTCTTTTCCAACGAAGATCTCGGCAATGTTGAGGATGGTAATGTCTTGGCCAGCGACATCCGATATTCCTGGAAGTGGTTCATTGAGGAACTTGATGGGTTTCATCGGTTCGTCGAATGTCCCATCTTCTCCGTTGGCAATGGGACTGAGTATGTCCTCAATTAATTCTGCGAGTGGACCAATCTGAGAGAACGTCGAGAACGCAAAAAAGGTGAGCGGACCAGTAATGCGCTTGGTTCAAATGATGCATTCAAATGCCTGCTCACGTCTAAGTTGATGTCAGATATCTTGGCGCAAGCGAATTCCCCGGCAGTTGTATTCACGTCGCAATCTAGCATGAGCTTGTCGAGGAGTTCCTCCGCGGACAGCATTCGAAGCCCTCGGTGAGCGTCGGGCGGAATGGAACTCTCCAACCTCCGGCGGTCTTGTTCCAACAAGGCGCGCCCTCTTCTGTTCGATTTATCCGATATGTTTATTTCCTTTTTGATCACTGCATCGATTGCATTGATACTTTGGTTATTCGCAATTGCAAGGCTCGGAATCCAAGGCTTGACCTTGTCAAATCCGGGCACAGAAATATCCAGTGAAACATAAGCAGAATTGACGGTCAGTCCCGCGGCAACTGCAGCGGTTAATTCGAACAAATCAGCCTTGTTTGGGATTTTTGCCAAATCATCGAGAGACAGTCTTCCATAATTGGGCGCCGTGACGTCCTCGGGTTCTTTCAACCTCAATGCTCTCTCCTTGTCCACGTCGACAAAAATTCCTGCCCCAAATTGAATATCAATATCTTCCAGGACCAATTCGAGGAAGTACAGCAGCTTGGCATTGACTGATGCAACGGGGAAGTAGAGATCGGTCGAGATCTGTAGTTCACTTTCGCCGGGAAACGAATAGAGAAATCTGCGACAAGAAGAGGTGCGAGAGTGAGATTGAGCTGAACAGAGGAACAAGGCCCGAACAACAAAAGGGCCCAACTCACAGACCGTCCTTCTCGTCGAAGCCAATGCCAAACTTGAAACCAAAGTTAACGCTGAATTCTGGAGGAGCGTCGTCGCCAACGAGTTTGAGTTGTAGCGGGAGCGCATCATTGCCCAGCTCGAAATCGAGCTCGGGCAAGGTTAGATTGATGGTTTGGCCAAAGTGGAATGTCCACATGAGAGAGGTGATGTTGGTGTTGGACTCGGTGTAATTGACTTCTGTCAGTCCTTCATTCTCGTTGTACACATAGTATGCAACCTCTACACCGTCTTCGGTCAGCACAGGCTCAAGCACGTCACTGAGCGCCAGTGCAATGATATCTGCAACAGTATCAGCATTTCCCTCTTCGGAATACTCCTTCAACTCTTTTTTCATTCTGCCTATGACGGTTCGTCGTGCACTGCTTATGGGATTGTCCGCCGTTTTTGTGCCCAAGGACCTAGTCACAGTCGAGCCTACAAAGGGCATTGGAAAGCTTGAAACGACCCCCTTTCGGCCAAGTGTTGCATCCTCTGCTAATGCAAATACCTGTGAAAGGGAGAAAAGACATATGAGTTTGTAATTCCTACCCACTGAAAGAAGCCTGCAATTCTTACTTGATCGACGGCATCTACAATTGCGTTGGGATCCAGGAGCAAGAGCCGCAGGAAAGAAAATTCCGGGAGCTCAAAGTTGATTTCGTAGACCACTGAAAATCAAGCAAGAAAGTGAGTCAATGACAACAAGAAAGAATCGCCGAGCGCGTGAGTCGTCTTACCAGCAATGGCACCCGGTTTTCCCTGAATCAGGTTGTTGATGTCGCTGATAGACACCATGATAAACGCGTCTCCCGGAAGTCCAACGAGTTCGGCGCTAATCAAACCTTCTACCCGCCCAGCCACGGCAACATCGAGCTGGTCCACTAGATCTCCAAAACTGCTTGGTATCACGAACCCCTCCCGAGGCGGGATTGTGTTGCTGGAAGGGAAGTAGTAGTTGCGCGCATTATCGAACCCAAAGCTGATGGTGAAATCCTCGTTGTAATTGTCAACGGAGAATTCCGCATCAATTTTCGCACTGAACGGTCCAATCGAGGCATCAAACTGAGCCTTAGCATCAACTCCAAATGAGAGTTTGAGGCCCGTTGTTCCTTTGATGAAGGGAAGGATTCTGCTTTCAGCACTTTCGGTCGCCCTCTGGTACTCTAGCCCTAACCCCAACGTGACTGACAACCCTCCGCTAACTTCAGTCTGTGCGGTACCCTCAAAGGCTATTAGTGACTTGGCGAATGCTGCAACGTTATCATCTAGGCCTAGGCCTTCGCTGTCAAGAATCTCGTCTAGGTCGATTTGCAGTGTTCTAATATCTACAAAGGACCAAATGAGCTCTATTTCGATCTCCAACTGCAAACGAACCTCATCTGATACTGGATCAATATTGACCTGGGGCGCACCACCAACGGCATCTTGGTCAAGGAATCATTGCCGGCGTCAGGGGTGGGGTCTAGGCAAGGGATGAAAAGAGGAGCACCAGAGACGTACCTTGCAACAGAGTCTGCAACTGCACCTCCACCGCCTGGAGCGAGCTATCACAGTCCGAGTCCTCTTCGTCCGACTCCGCCTCACTTTCATCACAGCCATTCACAATCTCATCTACGGCGTCCACGATGACCTGAAGGAAGCCTGCAAAGTCGCATGCGCTTACGCCCACTACGGGCATCTGTCTTGTAAATATAGCTTCGCCAAAGAATTCTTTGCCCAGCAGCCCCCCTGAGCAACTCTGGACAGTGTCTCCGGGTTCCCCGCCTACGAGAAATTCTAGAGCATCACCGAGCAGTTTGATAATGTCTTCCAAGCTAAGGTTGCGAAGGTCTCCAAAGTTGGGAACATCCACAATGATCTCTATCTCTGGCGTTGTGGAAGTGCTGCTATTGCTGAGCAGATTGACCTCGTATGGCGTTTTGAATCCTCCCTCAACGCTCCCAATCTGTAAGTCAATGGGTGCTGTCAGGCTCGCGTCCGCTATGAACGAACCATCGAAGGAAAGCCTGGCGTTGGCAAAGTCTTCGTTCTCTTTCAACCGCGCCATCTTCGATAGGAACTGGTTCACGGGAATGAGTTGCCCCGATTGCCCAGCCGACAGCAACAAATTCCCTGCCAGATTGGCTTCCAGGTTTGCCGTGGCCTCGAGAAAGCCAAGCGCGGCAAAAATGTTAGCCGAGCCTGAGACTTCCAGGGCGCTATCAATTTCGGTCAGCCCAATAGCGAACCTAAATCCCGCCTTCTTGTCGGTTATGTTTTGGATGCCGAATGCGCCAGGAGGAGGGCGCGGGCCTTCATCTCCATCGGCTACGGAGATTTCAGCAAAGGCGTAGATGGGATCAAAACTGAACACCAAAGTCGACTCCCCAACAAGGCTGACATTGACGTCATTCTTTAGATCGGTACCACCAAGTGCTGTCCTCACATTAGCCACTCGTTTGTCCACACCATCGCCGTCCACGCCTTCGGTGCATTCGGCGACGTTGACACTCGTGGTGCCATTCTCAACCGCATCACCCCCCCCTTTCCTCCAGATAATGTCGAAGTCGAGGGGTTCGGTGAAGTTCGCGCAGTTGTACTTGCTCAGACCTGCTATGAGTTTCAAGCTTTTGGTAGAATCTGACTCAAATAGCACTCCAAATTCAAGAGAAAGGCCTAGTTGTCCGTTGATATCGAGAGATGCATCCTCGACGCCCACCGCTCCAAAGTCGCCAAACTCGAGGGATTGGCTCAAGGAGGGTTGAAAGGAAACCTCCTTGTCAAACTCAATGCCGAAAAGGAAGCTCCCAGGCTGGGAGGACGTGCTGCTGGAATAGCGCGCTGTGATGGTCGTTTCCACACCGGTGAAGGCAGTAATCGCCTCACCCATTTTGTCCGCCAGTTCTTGGAGCGTCGTAAAGGCTGGGACAGTGTCGGCCGTGACCGCCTCGTTGACTGCACAGATACGAATACGAGAGCAAAGTAAGGCTACGATGTATCAAACAAGGGTTTGGGTGGCGTTCACGAAAAACTCACGGACGACACCAAACCTTTCTTTTGCAGTAATTGCTTCATCTTCGCTGCTGGGTAGCTGTTCGTACAGCCCAACGAGGACCACGTCGTTTGGCTCCGCATCCATGTCATCCTTGAAGGAGACAGTGCGTATGAACAGTTTGTCCTCCTCATCAAGGCCAATCACAATGTCGCAGTCGCAGTTGCGATATTCCAAGATGGCAGGTGGGGTCCCCTCGTCGTACAGTTCATCGCAGTTGTTGTCCCTGGCATTGCACACTGCAATGTTCTGCCCTTCGCATGAAGAAATGCTGTTCAAGACGTTCTCGAGCCAGTCCTGAGCAGTGTCCGTGGCAGTATTAAATGTCACATCGCACACTGATCCTTCCTCGACAGCCAAGTCTCGCAGTTCCCGCGCATTGGCTGGAATGGGGCTGACGTTCAATGTCTCCTTTATGACATAGAGCTGGAGTATTTGTGCCTCCTCGGACGAGGACGAAATCTCCTTCGTTGCTTTGAGTAACAAACTTTTGACGGCCCGCTCCTCGAAAGGCACAACAGATAAAAAGATCTCATTCAGCTTGCTTGTAAGCGCCTTGCCCACTTCAAGTACTTTCCGCAACGGAGACGCCAGGGCAGGGACGTTGAACTCCAGGGCATCGCTATTTAAGGCACCAGAAATCATCTATGGCAAAGAAGAGATGGTGAGGAGGGAGTTATTGTGAGCTTTGACGACGTTGTGGTAAACGGAGCTTTACCCTGGAACTGAGTCAGGCGAGGCATCCTGCCGACTCACCGCATCTATTGTTTGGAGCATAAACAGCGCATTCCTAGGGGAGAACGATACCGCATTCTTGAGAGCTTCTGCGGTCGGCAGAGTGATTTTTGGCATCAGACCGGTGTTGAATACGTCCATGTCCGATACGGCAAACACCAGATCGGCGTCTAGCTCTAATCCCGGAACTCCCGTGTCAATGCCAAGTTCAGCTTCAAGATTGTAACCGAACTCTCCCTTCGAGTAGAACGACGTGTTCCCCATTTTTTCAAAGCCATCGCCGTACTCTTCATCAGAATAGGCAATCGTGTACGTCCCCGCTAGCTCGAGCATTCCGTCTCCAGCGACCGAGATCAAACCAAAGTCGATTCCGGCGTTTATCTCGGAGTCCAGGTTAATTGCGATGGATATTGGGTCGAAACTCGCCTCTACATTTTTCGAGGTCTTGTTCACTTTTATCTCCACCCCAAACGTCAGCGCGCCCTTGAGCTCGAAGCTGCCGTCCAGATCAATGACGACGAATTCATCCAGAGCATCGAGGAGACCTCCGGCATCGTAACCAAAGGGACCGAGTTCAGACTCCAAGAAGAAGCAAAGCGTGAAGACCCATTCATTGGCGACATCGTCGATGGATGCGGATAGGGCCTTGTCATTTCCGTTGCAGATGTAAGTGTCTGGGCGAGAGAGTTTGGAAAATTCCGGAACTGAAACATCAGGGACCGGGGGTGGATTTGTCAGATCGGTGCCAAATCCAAAACGATCCTGCAATACGAGTCTGAATTCATTCGCCAGTTCCGCGAGTCGAATCGTATCTTTATCAGCCCCCAGTCCGTCGGCCCAATCTGTAAGATTTAGCAACTCTGCCAAGTTGTTGAAATCATCGGACTGCACGACTAAATCGTTTAGGCTCTTCTTGACGAGGGGGATACGCTGGTCTAGAATGTCGAACGTTGCCACCACGTCAGTGATTCCCGCGAGCTCCGCCGCCACCTCTTTCACGAATTCCACTGTTATTGTCACATCTGCCGTGATATTCAGAGTTCCCTTGTCGCCATCAAGCAAATCTTCATCGACGTACTCGATCCTTACTGCTCCGCCAATATTACCTCCAACGTCAACATATACCGGAATATCTACGTCCAGCGACGCAGCGAATTCAATGTTCGACGTGAGGGTGCTGGCACTGTCAATTGTCAGAGGAGTGGATGGGATCGAGGCATTAATGTCGACCAAAGCTTTGGCCTCGGCAATGCCAACAGCGAAGCCTCCCAGATTTGGAAGGGTGGCACTCCACTCATCCACACCAAAATATCCGCCGAATTCGAACGCATCCACCCTAATAGAGGGGGCAGGCGAGCTGATGGTCGTCAAGTTCAAGCCAAATGTCGCCCCAAGGTTTACTTGTGCGCCAATGGCAATGCTGTCTAACAGAGAGTTAGCCAGATCTCCGGCCGCGTCCACAAATGAGAAGTCGTTAAGGTCATTCTTCGCCGCATCACCCACTGTATCGCTCAGGAATGACTGCAATAGAGCCTGTACACTAGTCGACGCGCTGTCTCCCGAATCGAAGCTGACTTGGGCACTGAATTCCAACTGCTTCATTCCACTTCCCAAGTTGAAGTCTATGCCGAGGCCAAGACTCAGCAGGTCATTCACTTGTACTTGCAATAAGGGAGCCTCTTCAAGACGCCTTCCAGAATTACGCAACAAAGCCTTGGGATTATTCACGAATTGAATGACATGGCCTCTCTTGACCGCTTGAGACTCCACGCGTGGCAAATGCGAGCCACCTGACAATCTCCTTCGCCTTACACCCGAACTGTCGCTGCCCGCCGTGAAATAATCGCCAAGATATTCCACCAGGCGAAGAACCTAGGTAGAAGAGAAAAAGAATAATGTGGGCACCATAACGTCAAGAGCACCGCCACTCCAACAACTGCACTTACATAAAGCCCCCCCAGTTTCTGGAGCAAGAAATTGCCCTCCAGAGAGGTTTCGTTGCCAAAGTACTGCTCCAATTTGGTACGCAAGGCACCCTCCGGCACAACGACCAACTGGGCGAAGGAGGCATCCGAGTCAACACTTGCTGCGTAGCCCAGTGCAACTTGGAGCTCTCCAGCATAATCGCAACAAGTGAAATTGTTGCGTGGGACAACCAAGGGGTCCAATGAGCTCACATCAACGAGAAGAGAATACGCGTAATCTATGAACGATGGTGTGAAGTATGATTCAAGGCACCCATCCTTGAAAAGGTCGGCTCGCCTTGCCACGGACCGCACTTCTCGCGGAATCAAGCCGCTTGTGTTACTAACAAGATTTCTGAACTCGTCAAGGCCTCCCACAAAATCGCTCACATCTTCCACAACTGCAAACAGGTTGTCAAGAGCAGTAGTGTCGTTTCCGGCCGTCAGGTCTGGCGCCAAACCCGCGAACGTGTCCAACGCGTCTTTGAGCTCGTCAAACACCCCATTCAAATCATTGATCAGTGCATTCAGATCCAAGTCGAAATCGATGTCTAGAGTGCCCTGTGTCAAATCGTCGCTTGACACGCGCAGCAGAGGAGCCAAGGTGATGCCACTGATTTCAACTTCGATCGATACTTCTGCCTCAAAAGGAAGATTGAATTGGGGTAAGAGCGGAGATAAATCTGCGGATGCCAACTCTCCTACTGTCGAAAAGAAGACACCCGAGCTCTCCAGTTCCACTCGTAGTGCCAAGAACGAATCGCGGACCACAAGCGTCTGGCCACCCAGGGTCAGACTGAGCGAAAAAGGATCGACCGCAAGGCTGGTATCTGCAACCCATGATTTGACCCTCAATCCTATTCCTTCTAGGAGGGCATCGCCAATGGTGGTAATCCCATCGCTCCTAACAGCCTTGATCCTATCGAGATTCACTTCAATGTCAAACACGATTTCCACTCCGGCGGCGATAACGGTGTCCTGCAAGATTTGGGTCACATTTATGTTTATCGCAGGGGTGGAGCTATTGGCGACGCCCAGAGAGGAGAGGTCGCTGCCTTCGGTCACATTTCCCAAGAACTCTTCTACCAGGTCAACCACGTCCTCAGCTGATTGCTCGAAGTTGGCAGAAAGGGTGGTTCGGAGGCCAGCCGCACCCTGTTCGCCATCAAAATATGGCTCCACGTCGGCAGAGAGGGTAATTCCAACGGCGTTCAGAGATTCGTTGATGCTCTGGATGGCGGACTCAATCCGGGTCTTCAGGGACGTTGAGTTGGAGTCTGCCTCTAGTGAACGCACGCGACGGCTCGTTGAGCAGTCGGAGTTCAGATCTCCAATAATATCGGCCGTGAGATTCGAAAGGGTAGAGTCGACGTACTCCAAGAGGGGGCATGTCACTTTGTCAACGTTGAATGATACCGACGGGTTGTCCTCAAATGTCCCCGAGATAACGCTTGTGATTTTGTTTGCCAAACCTTCGAAAAGGTCTGACAGTGCCTCGGCGATGGGACACGGATCCACCTCAAAATCGTACGTGGCTGGAGGATCCGAAAATATATTGCCGTCTTGATAAAGCAGCGTGACGCCAAAGCCCTCAACGTTGATGGGGAGCGACACGTCCACCGCACCGCCGTAGTTGAGTTTGGTGAA
This sequence comes from Thalassiosira delicatula, assembly GCA_036939835.1. Classification (NCBI taxonomy): domain Eukaryota; phylum Bacillariophyta; class Thalassiosirophyceae; order Thalassiosirales; family Thalassiosiraceae; genus Thalassiosira; species Thalassiosira delicatula. Next base: position 20,713 of record JALLOY010000027.1, read on the forward strand.
GAGCGAATCACTCTCTGAGAAGAGATCGCTCAGATCTACCGGCTGCTTCAGACCAAGGAAGAAGTCAAGCGAAAACGAGCCATCCTCAAGGGCCAAATCCAGCGTCTTGGAGGGCACATCGCCGAGCTCTGGCAGCTGTAGAGGGAAGCCCACATCCAGCTGCTCACCCCGGGCGAAGGCAGTGACGGCAAAGTCATTCACCCGAAGGAACACGTCCACTGCACCGTAGCTGCCATTCTTGATGCTTTCCACATCTATGTCGGCCCCAAATGTGAAATCGATAAGGAGGGATCCGCCAAGTTCTATGTCCTGCTGAACAAGCTCGTCAAAGAATGATGGCGGTAGAGCCAGGTCACTGCCAAATACACCGACCAGGCTTTTGATCACATCTTGTCTATTCGGAGGACGAAGGAAAGTGAACGAGGATGAGTGATGGGCAAAGCTTGGCGTTTCATTCAGACGATCCTGCTGACTCACAAACTTCTGCTCCCCCCCAGCTCCACCTTTACGCTCATTTGTAGCTCTTGGCTCGTTGAGTTGTACCCTCCCAGCAGGTTCAGTGCACCAGAGCACCCACTCGAAATGGCTTCGAAAAAGCCAGTCACTGTGGATGGATCAGACTCGTTCAGGAAGTTGGTACCAGACTTGCTCACACAGCTCAAATCGAGCCGCGGGAGGAATGGAGCGGCATTGCGAATGGCTTGTGGATACGAAAGGTTGCCAATATCCTCCAACAGAGCAATGATTTCTGATGCGTACAAATGAGGTTGGGATCGTTAAGCAAGACACAGGGCGAGCTCAGGCAGGACACTGTCCAGCGCACTTACTGTTCCGAATTGGATACAGGTCAATGTCCAGGAAAATGCCAAAATCGATATCGGAAACGTTTGTCAAATCCGACGCCGATGCCGTCAGAGATGCCACGGCGGGAACTCCCTAGAGGTGTGTGTGTGTGAGAGAGAGAGAGAGAGAGAGAGAGAGAGAGAGAGAGAGAGAGAGAGAGAGAGAGAGAGAGAGAGAGAGAGAGAGAGAGAGAGAGAGATTCAGCATACCCAGGTAGCAAACAGGTTGGAGCGCACGAACTTTCTGCTTACCTCCACCCCAACTGTGATCTGTGCGTCGAAAGCTCCTCCAAAGTTAAACTGCCCAAGCTTGCTAGTGATATTCTCTCCCAACAGGTCGAATTCGACCGCAGTGTTTTCAGCCTCCAGAGAGAGCATCACTGATGGAGAGACAGTGAAATTAAAACCTCCGAGCGTAAAGCTGAGATCGTCAGAAACGCCAGCCCGTAACGACGTCTTCAACTCTTTCAACGAAGATTCTACGACGATCTCGCTCAGGGACAAGTCAATGTTGACACAAAAGTCAACGGTAGCGTCCAATTCCAGGTCCACCTTCTCGCCTATTTTCGCCAGAGAGTCGGCCCCCGAATCAAAACCACTCACGAAGGGCACAACGACACCCTCGAAGTCCGAGCCTAGATCCTGTAGGGTGGTGCTGAGGGCGTCCGAAACATCGCTGATCACCTGCAGGGGGTCGACCCCAACGACATCGAGTTTGAATCGGGCCGATAGGGAAAGGACTCCGCCCTCTCCCACCTGAGCTTCAAGATCGAAAAAGAAGCCCTGCAAAGAGGAAAACCGTTAGCGTTGTGACATCTACGCAGGAACTCCCTCCACGATCCTCACACTCACCCGAAGCGAGTCGACGGTGACAGTCGGCGGAAAGGATTTGGTGGAAGTCGAAGAGTATCCGCTCAGCCCAGTTCCGTTTGCAGAAAACTCCAGATCGCCTTCGAGGCCATTACTGCCACTCGGCAATTCGACCTCCACGCTGAACAAACCATTCAGCTTCTCTTGGATGGAAGCGAGGATCTTTCGCTTGATAAAGTCCGCAAAAGCCTTTGCGAAGCATACGGTTAGAAAAAATATCCAACAATGGCAAAAACAAATTAGGCCTAACCCCAACTCACACTGATGGTGGGATTGTCTGACTTGAAGATGGCCCCAAACAAGTCCGATGGCTCGAAATTTGCGGGAACGAAATCCATCGCCGGTGCAATGTCAAGTGCCACGAGGATCTTGAAGAGATACTTGGCGATGCTGAAAGATTCCAATGTAATCGGATCGAAGGGAAATCCGTCGTTGTCGGATCCGCTGAAGATATCAAACTCCCCAGGGAAGAAGTCCTGGAGGATCTCTAACAACTTGTTGGTGATGTTAGCCCCAAACCTGGGTTCGAATAGCTTGCCTAGGTCGAAATCCTCCGCCTCGACAAATGTATCTGCGCCATAGGCCACGCCAATGAGGCTTGAGAATTGCTCGACAGGGAAGTCCCCCGGAAAGTCAGCGGCAGTCGGAAATGCCTCCGTGAATGACTTCCCGATGGCTAGTCCAGGGAGTGGGACTCCATTGTACGCGGGGGAATCACCAAATGTAGCGTTAAGTCGTTGCCAGAGAATGCCATAGACTTCGTTCGAGTACTGTACGGACGCCTGCTTGCTTCCAAGTTCGAAGAGGGCTGGAATACTTGCTGGCGTCTTTGGCTTGAGCGTCAATGGCAAGTCGGCCTCGAGCTCGCCAAAGGCGTCGAGCAAATCGAAAAATTCATCAATGAAGCCAAAGGGCAAGTTGAACCTGTCTAGGATTCCGGAGATACCTTCGAAAGGACCGATGCTGATATCTGGGATGCCGGAGCCTTCTGTGTTGTTTAAACCATTAGTGAGGCCATCCAGGAGATCTTTTACAGTATTCCTCACAGCACTGGGCGAGAAAGAAAGAAATAGGTAAAAAGGGCAATCCGGCCGCGATTGAGGTGGGGGGCAGTAATAGACTCACGCGAGGTCGACATCAACAGTAATCGAAGGCGATGTGTTGAACCCCAGCAACTCGTCGTAATATATCCCAAGGTTTAGCTTGAGGTCTTCGAAGCGCTCAAGGATGCTCTGGAAATCCGAACTAGTAAGATTGAAATCGATTGCCAAAGGCAACGATACATCTAGCACCCCAACCTTGTCCCACTCAGCCGAACGCAGTGCCAATACGATTGATGAAATATCCCTGAGGTAGATTTTCTCAGAGGACTGCACCAGCCCAAGGCCAAGCCCAATGAAAAAGGAAGCGTCCTCGACCTGGGACCAAGGGAAGGAGCGGAAGAGAAAGAGAGAGAGCGCACTTAACGATCAGCAACGGGCAACAGTATGGCCTCAAATGACAAGGCAACACTCACATCCAAACTGACTTCCCCAAAGCCTACACTTCCAGAGAGCTTCGCGGAAGCTTTGAACATTGCCGAGACATCTTTAAACTGAACGAATGCGTGATCGGAAATAAGCGTAGTGTTCAATTCCTTATCCCCAAACAATAGGTTTTTCACTTCCGTAGAATCGATCTCAAAGCCAGCTGCAGAGATTGTGCAAAGATGCAGCGCATCAATGTAAGAGGGGCCGAGAGGGATCAACATCCTAACAGGACCCTGGGACTTACCAAGAAGACTGACATGGGCGCCCGCAGTTACAGAAACGTCGATGTCAAAATCGACAGTTGGATTGTCGGTGGATGCACTGGGGACGATCTTTGTAACGAAATCAGCCCCATTCAACAACTCGAATGGTTTGAGGATTAGCTCATCCACGGAGTCATCGAATTTCTTCGAGAGATCCAGCTTGAGCTCGACAAATAACATTTGTCCATCATAGCCTGCATCAACTGAAACCGAATCCAGCAGGCTGCGCACGGCGCTTTCGCTTGCTGTTGCACGGCGCCTCTTTGGTCGAGTGAAGCGGTTGGAGGGAAGATGATGCGCACGCAGAGCAAGGCCGCGGCGATGCGACGTTAGCGATCGCCTTTGTGCAAAGTGCCTTCCTGCAAGCAAATGTCTCCGACCGTCCCCGCTCTCTGGCGTGCTCTCTACAGAGCTACCCTCGATCTCCTCCATTATGAGGCGCCACAGATCCTCTAAGGTAGGAGGAGACTCGCCTGTCTGTTCAACCTCAGCACACAAATGGAACAGTTCATTCTTGGCTGTCATGCACAGAAAGTGGCACCGTGAGTTGCATGTGTCGGTGTTGATGATTTGAGCAATACATGCTTACCTTGCAATATTCCATTGACAAATTGCGCAACATCGGGAAACATCTCATCGAGACTGTCAATTGCAGCAGAAGTGTTAAAGAGATCGATTTCACTCGGACCAACCGAGCCACCCAGGATGTTTTCTGCCGAAAGCTCGAGCGAGCCTAGCTTGCCCAGCAGGGCTTGGATGGCACTGCCTAGTTTGCACGCGTCGAAATCCACTTTCACGGTGGGCGATGTGCCATCGAGCAGATCGTCCATCATCAGTATTACCAAATGCTGCACGATTCCATCGATCTCTAGCTGGATGGGCAATGTCGCCGCGAGGTTCCCAAAAGCCTCAAACTCAGCTCCACCCGTGATAAACTTGCTGTATTCTTCTCCGTTGGCCAGGGTTCCGCTGATTTCGAACGACCTTGCGAGCCTCACCCCAACCGCCATGTTAAAAGAGCCGTTAACAACAGTTGGGTTGGTGTTGAATGGATTGTCATCCGAGAAGGGTTCCCAGTCGACTTCATCTGCGCGGGCTTCTGCCACAATCTCCAGGTTGTCGACGCGGAGAAATACCTCCCCTAGCGAAGAGGTCGAAGAACTAGGGTCGAAGAAGGTAGTCAGATCATCAACCTTGAGGCCAGTAGTGAGACCGAAGGTAAATGACACAGACACATCAGGCAAAAGTGTATCAATATGTGCTATCTTGCTGTCGTCAACGTCGAAAATTGGTTGTGCGGGTCCAAGTTGTTCGAAAACGGACTCCAGGGCAGCTTGGAAGTCGTCTTTGCCGAAAGTTTCTTCGCGGTGGATCGAAACCTGGAGCGCAATCTCATTCCTAGCTGCAAAGTAACCCGCGACAGCCGACTTGACACCATCAAAATCACTAATGATCTCTTCTAGGTCCAAGAAAGATGGAACGCTTTCTAGAACCCTCCTCTGCGCTCCATCCTGATCGATTTCCATAGCTGCGGTGCGCAGGCGGCGGTTACTGCAAGGCAAAGCAAGGTTGGTGAGCTCTTGTTTGATGTAGTTCTTGAGAGCGTTCACCCTGCCTTCGGCAAGGATAGAAATTTTTTCCTTGATCCTGTCCTTGATGGAAGGAGAAACGAAGGACCCAGGAGCTACGTCAATGACGTCAATGACCTTGTCTAGTACACCATCCAGCTCAAATGTATCAACGGAATCGATCAACTTCTGCCTGTAGGGGCAGACATCGATGTTGAAGCGAACAGTGGCTGTGGAGGCAGAGGTTTGCGTGTTGGGAAAAGAGGATACCAACAAACGGAGCATCGCATTGGACGAATCACTCACGAGGTTCTTTATCAAAAAAATTGGCGTCCTCAGCCACAAGTTCCAACGTGGCAGCGCTGGTATCATCGGGTGTTGCTGCAAGACTTGCACTGAAACCTCCAGTTGACATGAGATTGGAGCGGGAAGAATACGCAAACGTGATATTTGCCGCAAGAGTGCCTTCAAAGAAAACACTTTGGGAGGGTAGAATTTGAAGCGCCTTTTCCACACTTGCAGCAAGCCGGATGTCAATGCTGGCTGTTGTCTCGCCAAGATAGACCGAGCTCTCACTGAGGATTACAGAAAGCCCGAGACTGTAATCAACCGCAGCCATTGTAGAGCTCAAGTCCAACAGATCTAGAGGACTGGGGAGGAGAGATATCTCTGCAGAATCTAGCCCCGATGGGGTGGCCGCAGAACCATCCAATTCCAACGTGAAGCGATACTTCTCGGCTGCTGTAGTGTTGTAATCACAGGTGATTGTGATGTTTCCGTCGAGACCCGATTCGTCGAAATTAGTTTGCAGCGTATCCTCAATGTTCAAGTCCCCAATGGCGCCAGAGATCCACTCCTTACGATCCTCCTCGGTTCCAAAGATCTTTTCAACGACTTGTGTCTTGAGGTTGAGAAAATCAGTGGGGGAGAGAGTATTGACGAAGGGAGGCAAGCCAACTCCATCCAGTCCAAGGACCAAGTCCTCTTCAACTCGTTCGCTCAGGTCATCCACAGCCTCCCCAAAGCGAGAGCGAAGGTCTTCAGGTAGAGTTTCGCAAGACCCATGCACAGACACTGTCCCGAAAGATAAGCCAAGAAGATAATAGAGAGGAGTGACTGGCATCCAGCGCCTGAAAGATGGCTGGTGCCGTGCAGATGGAGTACCACTTGGAGCCATCCACATCACGAACCACTTCAGGCCTAGTTTGGTCGCCAGCTTGAAGAAGTCAGAGCTCAACACAGGGCTCTCAATCAAAGAGAACATCAGCGAGGCGGTGAGGCATCCAATCGTAGGCTTCCAGGCTACGGGCCACTTCCATGCATCACTGGCATGCTCAAGAGAGGTATTTAAGGTAGCCTCAAAGTTGAGTAGAGAGCTGGTAGAGCTCCTCAAAACCACCTGAATCATCTTGATGGTGGAGCAGCACGCCAGAGCAACCCCAATCAAAGTCGTACTTGCGTATGGTGGAGCCTCTTTGGCCGCCAAAAGCACAAATGTTGGGATTGGGGTCAAGGGAAGGGTGACCGGCGGAAGGAAGAAGGACAAGAGGGCCGCGCTTAACGTGATCTGCGTCACGCGACAAACGAAGGCAAAGAAGATCATGTCAGGGCAAGAACACGGGATTCTTGTGCAGCAAACGATGTTGGGGACCACTTACGACCAGGGCCAGGTTGATGAGAGAGCCAAAAGAGCGTGGTGTGGCCGCCTTGGGCAAGGTGGTGGAGCTGGGGCTTCCTGCGTCGTTCGTGTGCTTCCACGCCATGGGCCACACCCATCCATCGGAGCCCAGCGCCGGGAAGGCCCTGATGATGGCCACACGGTCAGATATAGCACGCCGCGGCAGAGGCGGACCGAAGTGAGAGTGAAGTTCGGCCATTTTCGATCGAATGGCCGAACTTCAATCAACCTCACATTTAGTTGATGGCGACGTGTTCCACCGCCAGCCAGACGGATAAAAACGAGGCATCACATTTTTCCCCGCCAATTCAACCGCTTCTCTTTCGATTGATATACAACACTCCCAAGAGGATTTCTGTCAATCCATAGAACCAATTAGTTAAAAACGCGAGTCTAAATGGATTTATTAGAGCCTGAAAATCTAATTAGAACCCCCTGCCTGGTAAACCATCTAAAGAAAAGGATATGGGCTAAGATTCTAGCGACATCTGTTCTGGGCATCCGATCCGGCATCCGTTTTGGACCTGTTTAGGTTGCGCCTACCCATGGTACGTGCGCGCTTGACCGTTATCGCTCTTTTATTTTATCAATGATCTTTGAACCGAAAGCAGAGATATTTTGCCTTTTGCCAACCTAGGTCAGCAATAAAGCCTGGGCTTGCCACACCACCACAAGACCTTTGCGACATCCAGGCAGCTTTCCGCCAACAGAGCCGTAAACCATCTACTACCTACAACCCCAACTGCATCTGGATTCTCATCTTTAAAAATAGAATATTCACGTCTATCTCAAACTTCTGCGCGATGTGAAGGAATGGGTGGGAAGCGAACAAGGTATTTTGTCACGCCTGAAACTACACCTCTATCATCATGTTGCCATCTTTATCTGTTTTAGCGCATAATGCTCCACCAAAATCTTCAAGAAATGATTGCGAGAAGAAAAGTGAGAATGGTCTGCGCTTTGATATTGCATGACAAATATTGGATAAGTAGCGCAACCATATTCTTACATGGCACACACGGCTTGTCGTTCCACTCTCTACTCTCAGGGTCGTGGATTTTCTGAAAGGTGTCAATGGCTGTGTGTGCTTCTCTTGTTTCCCTGGACCATTTGTCCAAAGCCAGCGTCCCGTTGTCTACTCTCCGGAACGGAGACATATTCATAAATCGTTCACGGGCCAATGATGCAGTCTTTGTGTATAGTTCTAGTCCTGGAGAGTCCATTTCTAAACCGAGCCTTTCATACGAGCACTTTGCGTCAAGACGTTTCGCGTTGGTAGATTCAAGCTGAGTGGCAATATGCATGGTAATGTCATACACGCAATTATCGGGAGGCGGCAAAAGGCGCTCACAAAATTGCGTCGCCGCTGTTTCTAGGCATGAGTTTGCTTTACCTTCCATTATTGGAAGACACTTATTTCGGGCAATTGGATCGACATCAGGGTTGTAGATGTCGATGGGTAAATCCATTCCACTGTAGGTCATGGCCCCCATGTTCAAAAATTCCCACGCTCGAGTTCGAGTGCAGGTCAGGCTTTCCGTCTGGTTGCAAAGTTCATCGAGAATCTCCCAGTAAATTGGTTCGCGAACGATGGGGTGGTGATCCTTGGCAGCCAATTTGCCCCATTTCAGAAGCGCATCAACAGGCTCTTCATCTTCAAATATTACGAGATCTGGAAGCTTCCCTTCGTAGGTATGCATCGCTTGATCCACAGCGGCATCAGGCTCGACCAGCGCTGCTTGCAGGACTGAAACAATGAGCACAAGATATAGGGCAACGACTGCCTGTTGGGATGGATGCAGTTTGTGTTTGAACCGAGGAATACGCGAGGCGAGAAATGCGGTCAACAGGAGCAGAAACAGAATGGCTGGGCAGAAGATTGGGTGTTCTACCACCGTTTTGGCTGTATCCTCTTTTAACCACTCTGCTATCTTGCTTCCAAATGGCATGTTGACGAAGGATGATCGAAACTTCACTCCAACAAATTGCCTCATGCATGTCTCGTTACCAAACTTTTCATAGTCAAGCTTGGTTATTTCAGTCTTTTGAAACACAGCTGCTTTTGTTCGCTCGCACACTACTTCTGGGTCCTTGCAGATTTTGTTAAACTCCACAATTTGATCTTTCTTCGTTAGATTGTAGCTCTTTCGAAGTTTGTAAAGAACGTCCACCACTTCCTCATCTTCCCAAATCACAAGCTGACCCATCTCAATACCGGCCATCGTAAAATTATGGTCAAAGTAGTTGACTGCTTTTTGACGCCTGCAGTCAACATTAGGATTTTCGCATATCTGTTTTACAACGCCATGAAAATCCCATCCCTTCTTGAACAACCCGTGGGTGGCAAAAAAACCAAAAATATCATCAGTAGGTTCGTGGCCTACTTTCAACTCTAATGTACCGACGATGTTTCCTTCTGGCCCAGAAATTGGAACGGAGAGGTAAACTGGCTCACGACGGTTGCAGATCACCATATCGGACTCGCACACAGCGTCCATGATACTTTCCATGTTCGCAAACGGAACACTATTTTCCTGGCTCCAGCGGTACACTTTGTCTACTGGCTCTTCGTTTTCGTATATGGTTAGAGTGCCAATTGGAGAGCCACCCATCGAATTGATCTTCTGGTTGTGAACAATAGCAACATTGCGCGAACACCTGACACGGCTGATTCCACAGGCCTGCTGCAGCATGTAATTCTTGAGAGCAATTTCATCCATGCTTCCAGAAAATGACTTCCTGATGAACCGAACAACAGCATCGATGACTTCCTCATTCTCAAATATTTCAATTGACCCAATGCTTCGGCCATCTTCATCCTTGATGGCCTTCCTGAAAACCACAGGTATTTGGCGAGAGCATGCGATGGACTCGCAAACCACATTGAGTAAATTTCTCCTGAACGCATTGTAGTTACCTGCATCTACCCCTACTCTCTGGACAAAGCTGTCAACGTTATCAATGGCTTCATCTCCTTCCAGGATTTCGAGCGTGCCCAGATGCTGTCCGTCGTCACTTGTAATTTCATTGAACCATACTCTTGGTCTTTTTCTTGTGCAAGGAACGAACTCACAGAGCTTTGGCAACAATGCATCGGCAAGTCCAAGAAAGTGAGATTCAATTGAATTTTCCTTTGCAAAGTTGTATATCACATCGACTGGTTCTTGGCCATTGTCATAGAACGTGAACGGACCAGAAAACAAGCCATCTTCGAGGACAATGTTTTGAGAGAACAGAATGGCAAATTCTCGAGTGTGAGGAACTCCCGCCCTCTTCGCTTCATCAAAGACTTTCCTTCGAGCACTGTAATCGACCCCATAGGGTCGGAGGGCAGAGTATATTGCATCAGTTGGTTCTTGCCCCTCGCGAATAATAACGTTTGCCACCCATTTGCCGTCGTCGATACTGATATTCTTCCGAAATATGACGGACGCAGATTCGAGTTCTGATGTTGCCCCTGCACCGATCAAATGGGCTAACAAGAATAACACCGTCTTCATTTTGATTCCCTCCACAAGACGATTGCAAACAAGACGGAAGTCCTACCTAGTTCAATAGGTATAACGAAGATCAGACACACTCCTCTTTCAAACTGGATTGCTAAATTCAGTGTGGAATTAGTTGTTGGAGAGAATGGTATTTCGATGTCCCAAAGAGCAATACAGTAAACACTCTTTGCGATGACGCTTCCTCCGAATTGAAAATTCAAATTTGAAAAAGATAATGCAAAAAAAGTCCTATGTGTAGGACCAAATGAAAATGTTTCGCCGCTCGCGATCGCGAGAGATCGGGGCGGGACATTGCCTCGAGAGTCCGGCGCCCGCACCGCGTTTGCGTGTGGCCCCGCCGTTGCGGTGCGAAGACGACGCCCAAACAGCAAAGGTGCACAAGGAACGTCACCGGCAGGCACCGGGTTCATCGTCGCCCTCGCCATAGTTCGCCCGCACTCTGCACGATAGACAGGTGGAATTATTGCATAGCGCATCTTATCTACTGTTGTGCATTTGTTTCGTACTGTACATCTCTAAATAGTTGACGAAAATGGATGGCGCGGAATTAATTCTC
>JALLOY010000028.1:0-19386 GCA_036939835.1 Thalassiosira delicatula
GTCAATGATGGATTGCGGTACTCCCAAACGGAGGGCGGTAGTGGTCCCGCCTCGACGTCCCGACCTCCACAGACTAAAGTCTGCGGGATCTACCGCAGCAGGGATTACCCCAGGGAAGTGTTGCTTTACCTTATCAAGCAGTTCCACCAACAGGGGGTCGTAGTGGCCCATCTTCCTGCGAGTGCCCTTCTCATCTGCAAACAACCAACCGTTCTGGCGTTGGTCCATAATTAAGTTCCTACGCATTACTCTCCTAAACCACTTCAGTATAGGGAGTTCTGACCGCGTACGAGCGGGTATGGGGATGCAATGCCACCGCAGATCGTTCTCCCCCTTGAAACGCCCGTGCAAGGTGACCATTATGAATGGCTCCGGGGAGTTGATGGAATCCTCCCATAGAGTCCGCATCCCGGTGAGCGATGCCAACGGGACCTCTTCTCCTCGTAAGTTACCACAGAAGGTCATCAACACATATACCATTAGTTCCTCAATCTTCCTCTTCTCCTGCTCGTCCAGTGTGTTATCCCATAAGTCTTGAGCAACCTTATCCAGGGCGTGGATGACGTCAGGCGTAAACGCTTTGTCTTGCCGTCGAATCTGACCCATTCGATACTTTGCTCCTAACTTGAAACGGACGAACCACTCTCCCGATGTCACGCACGTAGTCGCATGCACCCTTTTTTCATCCTGGGCATATAGGGTATCTACATTGTACCCCTGCCCGGCCGAGTGGGCGTGTCGGTACCACGTTGGAGTTTTTCTCATGGTGTCATACTGGAGGTGATTGGCGTATTTTCCTGGCCGCAACGAGGCGTTTAGAGTTATAAGGGCGATAGACATTCCTACCCTATCTTCTACATAGGGCCACCCAAGTTGCGGTAAGTAGTCCGTTAAACCGAAGGTGAGCTCAGCAGCCCGATAGTCGGCCACTAGCCGATTGAGGTTGGCCCTTACCGTACGAGGAGCCCTGCTGCCGAACACATCTAAATTTACCCGTCGGATTACCAGCAGGGTGTACCCGTCTGACTCGTCGGAGAGAATGGGGTTGCGCCGCTTGACATTCCGGAATTGACAGAGGTCACATTCGTATGGCACTCCCATTAGGTGATCTCCGTCTCTTCCTCTTGCGTTCGCGTGGTCGTCGTTGAGTGGGACCTCTATCCCCTCGTCCTCCTCCGGCAAGTCCTGGACAGGAAAAGGATCGTTGGGATGAGGCACATAACAATCGCCGCACCATACATTCCTGCACGGGGGGAAACTCCCTCTGGGCATCAAGAAATTGGAGCAGAACAAGCCGGCTCCATTCTGCCGAACCTTTTCACAGGTGCGGCACATACCCTTCCAACTCATGAAGTTTCCTTGGGTCATTTCGCCCCTCTCTCCATATCTTGAAGCCTCGGTTGAGGGCTCCCTCCGTTTGAGCGACACTGTCAGTTCCCTTAACCACCCATGGACCTTGGTAGCTTTGGACAAATGTGAGAGGGAACACGATCAGAATAATTAAGGGTTCGTGCATATCAATGGGCCAGAAGGCTGGGTCACAGGGGACAGTAAACACAACATCAGCATCTTTCGACAACTGTTTGCGCCACAAATGAGTCATCAATCGCGGCACAGCAAACACATGGGGGAGATGAGGGTTCGTGAGGCGATCATCATTGAATAACTCTAATACGGTGGGCATGGCGGCCGGAGCGGGCACCCATAGTCTGGGTTGATTGCATTCATGGAGGAGGAACCAGTCTTCAGGGGCTAATGTCTTGAGTGATACCCCACACCAGGCAGCCCCATCCTCCCTTGTCCACCAGGACTGAATCCATTGAGAGACTGCCCCTTTAGTTCGGTCATCGGCGGTCTGGCTTAAGGGTAAAAAACTCCAGGGAGTCGCTCCAGATTTCATCATCCCTTCCAGCAAGTCCCCCCTGGACAGCCCGTCAATTCCCGCTACCTTCATTCGGGTACCAGCAATATGAATGACGTGGAGCAAAATACCGGTGCGTTGTTGTAGCTGTCTCACCCGAAGGATGATGTCTGTCAGCTTCTCGGACTGGGAGTGCCCCTTATAATAGCACCCCTCAAATGTAGAATTATCCGTAAACACCATCACTTCTGCATCCATCAAACGACCATCCTTCTCCAACCGCTCCAAACGGGAGACAAGATTATCCGCTTCTCTATAATTGGAGCTCTCCAACTGGTATGTCGGGTTGTAGTTTCCCGATTCCCAAAGGATATTCTCTGTGTCCCAGACAGCGGATCCAAAACCCTTTCCACTGGCATCTCCCATGAGATATAAGGCCGAGTATGACTGGGTGGCCCGGAGAAGGGAAACCGAAGGTTCAGTACCTGAAAATAGCTTCTTGAGGGCCTCCACATCGTCTTTAAAACGATCAACTGGAGACACCAGGTCGGGAGCTTTGGAGGCTCCTGCGGTGGCCTCAGCGTACGCCTCTGAGCCCACGTCAACCCACTGCTCACCTTCCCATTCCCAAATGGTGAATTGAGATTTGGGACGCCGCACTTTCCAACCTCTCTTGGTGCGCCCCTCCCTCCAACTATCAATAGTCAGATGAAGGCCTTTGAGATAGGGCGGCATCCAATCATATGTCCGTGACACATAAATCAAGAATCCCCGTATTTGCTCCAGCCGTTTCATGGGGATCCTCCCGTCATCCCTTCCGTCTATCAAATCCGACAGCTCCCGGATCATGTCTTTGGTTTTGTCCCACTTCTTCTGCGACACCAACGCCACTAGTGCGTCCCGTGTGTGAATGACACTCCCCGCCCAGGGACCCGGCGTTTGAGATGGGGTCGTACGTTTTTGGGAGGCGTCTTGCATGCCCAGATGAGAACATACCGAACAAAATCTCCGTGACGCAGCCCAACACTGTTCCTCACTAAACCCTGTGGGTCTACCGTCATCGACATACAAGAAGATGTCACTTGCAATGTGGCCATCTCTTCTCTTCTTGTATACCCATGGGTACGTGGCGTCATAGTCAGCTTGTCCGGGGAGGTTCTGAGCAACATGGTCCCATTGGAATGGATTCGAAGGGTGGTCCTTGTCCCCATACGAGGCCAGCTTGGCCACCACCACCATCTGAATACTACGGTAAGGGGAGTCGCGCAGTCCCATCCAGTTGCGAGTCCACCTTTCCCACCGCTTTGTGCGCTCCGCCTCCCAGCTGGGGAACTCTTCCAGTGGGTCGGGGAGGTGGTGGGGCATGTCTTCCACTGTTGTGCGGATATGCGTGACATCTACCCCAGAATACGGGCGGAGCTGATCCCCTAACATAAAATTCGGGAACATTTCGCCAATGTCCATATCAGCTTGGTAGTAACCAGGTCGCAGACTGCGTAGCACATACAAAATTACGGGTAGCCCAAAGTGCGGTGCAAACAAGCACTCATTGATTCCGGAGGCGGCCCCATTATATACCATGCGGACATCCGAGTCCCCCTTGGGCACGTAGAACATGTGCATAAGTGATAAGACCAGCCCAACATCGATGTACAATCTCTCCCGGACCTTATATAGCTTCTGCCAGCACTTTATCCTATCTTCTGGGGTTCTAGGCGCCTGTTGGGGCTTGGTGAAATGAGGGAATTCCTTGGTAGGGTAGTGGGGTTGTCCATCGCGCGCCCACGCCACAAAGGAAGTCGGCCATCGCCAGAAGAAAGGCCTGGAGCCTTGTCTCCAATCCCACCAATCACTGGCATTCGCCTTCATAACACACTCCCTTGCCGGACCCCAATCTTTCTTGCATGTGGGATGCTCAGTGAGGGTCTTGTGGGCCTCCTGATACCGAGATCTTCCTTTCATTGTCCAGTGGTAGCGCGCGTCTCTCCACCGGACATACGTATGCGGATGGCGAAGGGCTTTCAGCACCTTCTCTGGCATCTTCTGTTTGACCCAGACCCAAAATGAACGGCACACCTTCCGTCGCCAGACACAAATGCCCAATACCCGGTAATTGTTTAACCGGTCTCGCCACAATGGGTGTAGGGGATAGACTCGTGGCAAGAGATTGCCCCCAGTGGCGGGCCAGGCAGTGGGTAGGGAGTCCCGGAAGTAATTCTCCCAGATTTGAGTGGGGACAGGCGCATCGTCTGCCTTTTGACCATCCTTCTTGAGGATGGTGTCTTCTACCTGTGGCAAATCAACACCTGTTGGGTCTCGACTCATACCCCCGACTGTTAGGACTGTTGGGTCTCGGCTCATACCTCCGACTGCTGGGTAAGAGATACTGGGGAACATTGGCGTTGTGGCATTTCTCTCGGGTAGGATTGGCAGTCGCTCCTCCCAATCCTCCTCCTCAACTCCATCTTCAGCCGTGGCAATAGTCGAGTCATCCCACTCGCCAATACCCTCTGTGGACACTGAACCTGCTAGTCGGGTTGCCAGTGACCACATGGAGGATGCCGTGGCCGAGTCCTCCATTCCCCCGTAAGCACCTCCCGCCCGAGACAAGAGGAGGGGATGGACAGATGCAGACCCTTCCCAGGCAGTGTACTTCCGTCGTTTGGCCTCGTGCGGCGGGGGAAGGTCTGCGTAGCGAACTCGCTTTCGCGATGACAGAGGACGGGACGTTCCATCTCCAGAAATCCACAACCTAAACCCCCCCCGGAGAAAGATAGAAAAGAAGGTATCCGCCCCAAAAGACAAGATTTTTGCAGGGGCTGACGCTGTCAGATCGCGCAAGTGTGCTGTCAAACCAAGTTTGACGTATTCATCCTGGGCAAGTAACGGGGTATCCCAAAGCGACGACAGTTCTCGAGGTGTGAGAGAGCGGGTACCCCACCCAGAGGGAGACAAATCATAAGGCAGAGTAATCCGCCCACCCAACCTAGTCAAAGGCATCAGTCCCCATGCCCCCAAGGTTCCATCAGGAAGGGTGACAACCTTCTGACAGGGGCTAATGTCACCAGACGGAGGAGTGCATAAGGAATGAGCATGGGTGCGACGGTCCACAGAATACCCAATGGTGGAGAGGGGCCGTTGTGTCATGGTAGGAAGAGATTGTTCGCCTGACCAAAGTTCGTCTGGCAACAACAACGTTACCCAGAATGTGCCGTTAGTAGCACCCCCAAGGAGAGAATGAGACAATGAGTGGGTCACACGAGTCCAACCAGGAATGAGAGGGAGGGGGCCAGATGGCTCACTGGAAGAGGAGTAGTATAAGTGCGGGCAGCGTATGGTCCTCCAGTAACCCGAGCGGAAATTGGGTAATGATGGTTTGTCTGAAAACACCACTTGAGGCATTTCCTGCGGGCGTCCTCCGCCGCCGGAAGCATATTTGTGTGAAAAACTGACTCCCGGGTAAAGTGATTTCATGACTGAGGTGAAGGGGGAAGGCGGGAACACTGCGTGAGTGGGCCGAAAACCCAAAGCTGCAGCCACAGGGAACCACAAACTGGGGGAGGCGCCACGGATGACACAAGGACCCAACGAGCTCCGGGACAACGGAACCATCCCGTGAAGGATCCCATTGACTGTTCTAATCGAAGGCTCCATGCCCGCTACACCTGATTGGAGCTCAGAGGGTACGGTGTGCGCCAACTGGGGTGACTTCGCTTTTGGTTTCTTGTCTAACAAGACAGAGAGGCGAAGGTGAGAGACAGGAAGGCGGGGTAGGGGACGGATAGTCGATGTGCTAAAGTTTAACTCTAGACTATGTTGACGTCCCCCTACCCCTACACTGCCCTATTCGGTGCCTAATCCCGGCGCAGCATCATCTCCGGCTCCACCCGCCCTTGCTCCTGCCACCCCCTCTGAGGGTTAGGACCCTTCTTCTTCTTCTTTCCATCCCCGCCTGCATCACCGGGTGCCTGTGCCTTAAGACGTTTACGCATTTCGCCGTAATCCGTCTTATGAACATCGTACTCCCGACGGAGAGCTGCGTGACCGGCCTCGACTCGGGATACTGTGGTTTTGAGCTTGGACACTTCTTCCTGTACCGCTAGCAGATCAGCTTTTCTCAAGCTTCGCTGTAAGAAATACGAATTGAGCTTGGGAAAAATTCGGGGGTGATCCCGATACTGGCACGCACGAAACTTTTCGTGGATCCCCAGGGCGCTGACGGAAGCCCACATCGCCATGGAATTAGCAATCAGCGGGTCTGAATACGAGTTGAGGTTGCGCGCCACAGCTCGGGCCTTTGCCATCTCGTGGTAATAGACCTGAAGGAAGATGAGCACCTGTCCCCAAGCATCCCCCTTCTGCGCCGAAGTGTACGTAGTGGAGATGCCACACGCTTTCACCAACAAGTTTTTATAAAGTTCAGAGCATTCATTGATGATTTCCTGTACTGCGGTGGCAGCCTTTTGGCGTAGCAGGTCGATGAAGGCTAAAAATTCAGGATGGCTGGAGCCAAACAAGGTGTCAGCCTCTGTAGCCTGTTGAGGGAGGTAGTCTTGAAGAGACAGCTCGATGAAATTTTTGACTCCGGTTTCCCCATCGCCACAGTCCCAAAGGTCAAACGTCTTTATCGCAGAGAAGTTGGCCTGGGAGGACATGTCGGTCTTTGATGTCTTGGCGCCTCCAAAAAGTTCCGGGACCTGCGTTTCATATGACGCAATGGCAGTCAAGCGAGTGGGGTCATGGGAAGTTTTCATGCTTAAAATTGCATCCTGGGTCACATCTGCATGCGACTTGGAGCAATGGAGAATGGCAGCAAGTAAATGGACAGGATCCTGAAAGTGTTGGAAGACACTGGCCGTGATCCCCCATGAACGCAGTTGGACGGCACACGTCTTGGCGCTGTCCAGTGTTGTGTTTCCAATTCGTACTGGCCCATGGCCTGCGACTGACTGTTGGATTACCTTGAGCTGGTCAACACAGTACACCCTAACTGCATCGATCTCCTTCTTGAGGGATAGGTTCTCTGTGGGGGAAGGATGGGCCGCTGCCAGCTGTGGAAGTGAGAGTGTTCCCGTCACGATGTCCCCCACCAAGGAGCATAACTCAGTCATTTCCTTGGTTAACCTCTTGTTTTCAATTTCCAAGTGATGGATACTATCGCTCTGCGCCGTGAGTTGCCCCAAGGTACCCGTGGCGTTGATGCCATGCACTGCATGTTGGGCAGATGTCGCCGCATTGAACGCTAACGTGGCATTGCCCACAGCCTGTTGGATCGAGGTGCCATAGGAGAGAAAGTTCTCATTGCAACGTTTGAACAGAGTTTCATAAAGGGTTAAAGTTTTATGCATGCTACCAAAGGTGGACTCCGCATCTGTCGCGAACTCCAACAAATTACTGATGTCACTAAAGGCCGAACCAGTAGACATAGTCGGGTCATCCGGGAAACCGATCCTCACTGACAACTTACTCACTTCCGAGTACAACTCCGTCAGCGACACTTCCGCTGTCTTCAGCCCCGAGAGCACTGCCTCCTGGAAAACCAATGGGTCCTCGTCCACATCCTGGAGTTGCCCAAGCTTCCGTTTCGTTAACTTTGGGGTCTTTGGGACCGAGTTGCGAGGAAAGGTGCCTTCCTGCAAAAGCTGCTGGCTGGCGGTGGTGGTCATCAGCTGCTCTGGGTCCGACGCCTCTGCGTTGGACTTGACCCACTGGAAGATACTGTTCCAGTTGTTGGGATAGTGAGCATCCTTCTGGTATCCCTGGAAAAGCCCGCTCTTCATGGCTACCGAATCCGGTAGAGAAGGCGACGCTAACACCACTTCTCCCGACTGCTCTCGAAGGTACCACGTGCCCGGCACCAGGGTGCCCTTCTTGTCCTTGTGAGCCTTCACTGGACAGTCACAGGCCGGTGCCCCACACAACTTGCCCAATCGACCAATGGACCCAAGACAAAGAACTTGAGCGGGAGGCCCCTTGTAAAGGAATGTCCGCAAAGCCTTGGGATCATTCATCCGGGCCACCACCAAATTTGACATCATCTCAGGAGGTTTCGTAGTTGGAGACTTGATGGTAAGTCTACGAGCGGCTTCCACGGCTTCTTCTGCCTCGGTGCCTGCAGTTAAGGCTGACACTATGGTGTCTCCTGCAGACTTGGATGATCCACCCGATGGCCTTGTGGTCCCCATGGCCTTTTTCTCCCTTCCCGGAGACTCCAGCGAGGAAAACAAATCCATTCTGGCGGGTGCGGAAGCCTCTTCTGTAGGCTTGGGCGTGAACGATAGACCCACGTTCCTAATTCCATCCCTAAACAAACCTCCGGTCCCAGCCGACAGGAGAGAGAAGTCCTCACCCCATGTGCTCGGACGATCGAGGCATTCATTCGATGTTGGAGGGGATGCTGCAGCGGTGGGAGAGTTCAATCGGAGAGGTGTTTGGGAGGCGGTGCGAGACGAATTGTTAGAAAATTCAATTGTCTCGTACCCGTCGTCGTCGGAGTGGTACAACGACGGGGCGTCTCCAATCGAGATAGCGCTCTGAGCGGTGTCTTCGGGGCCTAACCTCAGCACGTTCGTGCCAACCCCCCCCCGGAAATACAAGCTGTTCAAACAGATCCCCAGAAACAAAGACGGACGCAGTTAACTCACCGTCAACCTCACCAAACGATCGAGAAGAGACCGCCTGCGCCGATGCTGCAGGGATGAGCCCGCTCGTCACGTGGGGAACCGAAGGAGGAGCCGTGCCCATCCTCAACCGAGCCGCATACGAGGTAAGTGCGGCAACGGAAGCAAAGGGAGAGGCAGAAGCCGCCGCCGGAGGAGGCGGAGAAGGGGGCGGAGACGTGGAACGAGGGCGAGGAAACATTGGAGAGAGCAGCTCAGAGGCGGAGGCGGCGGAGATCGAAAAAGTGAGACTGTACGGGAGGGGAAAACAAAAAAGTCATGGTGTTGCTTGCCTCAACGGGGTGATCGGCCCCCTCTCTGCCAAGCACCATGACCAAATCGATGCCCAACTTTTTTCGTCAATCTTCGTTCTTGGGGAAAAGTGTGCTCCTTTCAGAGCTGCAATCCTTAGCAGAGTTTGGCGGGATCCTGATATTTTAGCTGGAGTCTCATACAGCTCGCCAGTCTGTAGAGTAGCCTCCAAAGTCTTGTAAGCTTCCACGATCCAAAATCCAACTCCCTCCACTCTTCTCCGCTTTTTTAATCCAGCGGAAAGGATATCAGCTTTTCTTATGCCCCCCTTTTCTTTCTCCGTTCACTTGTTACTACCTCCTTTGCTTTGTTGGCTCGATTTGGCAGCATCATCATAAACTGATATTGAAGTCGTCGTCATCTTATCTGAACTACTCAACATTACTCTATATTTTACATAAACATAATCGATGGGGGATGGGTGACCCATGTCACCTCAGCTCCTCATTAGAAACCATGCACTTTACTTCTCGTGGGTTCAATTCCCCGAGGGGTTGTAGATACCCATCAAGAATGGCTCGTGTAGCAAGGGTGGGATCAGTTATGGGTGGTGCGCCAATAGGGAGGATATTTGTCTCCAAGGATGTGAAATCCTCCAGTTGCTAGACCACCGTCTACGCAACTACTCCCGTGCGGGTCCAACGTCAATCCCCTCTTCAACACTAAGCAAGTCATTGGCCTAAGAGAATTGAGGTGCAAAAACCCCCTCCGAACATGTAAACACAACTAATGAGTCTCACTGGCCAAGTACTTGGTTTAGAAGTACTTGGCAAAAATAAGCATTCCAGAAACCGCATTCTTCACCTGGGTGTACACTTGCCTCATAGGCAGACCAGGTAGAGTACCTCTTTTGGCCTCTCGGGTGCGCCAGCGCCCCATCAGGTCAATAATCGGTTGAGGCACTCCCAAGCTAACGGCGGTGGTGGTCCCACCTCGCCGCCCGGATCTCCACAAACTAAAATCCGATGGGTCTACCGATGCAGGGATTATGCCGGGGAAGTGGTGCTTGACCTTTTCCACTAACTCCACCAATAGAGGGTCATAGTAACCCATCTTCCTCCGGTTGCCCTTATCATCAGCAAAAAGCCATCCGTTCTGTCGATTCTCAATCACTAAGTTCCTCCTCATGATCCTCCTGAACCACTTGAGGGTGGGAAGGCCAGATCTGGTTTGTGCCGGTATGGGTATACAATGCCACCTTAGTTCATTTTCCCCTTTGAAGCGCCCATGTAGCGTAACCATGATGAAGGGTTCTGGGGAGTTGATGGAATCTTCCCAAAGGGTACGCATGCCGGTGAGGGATGCCAGCGGGACCTCTTCACCGCGTAGGTTTCCACAGAAAGTCATCAGGACATACACCATCAATTCCTCCAACCGTTTCTTCTCTGCCTCCACCAACGAGTTTGCCCAGAGGTCCTGAGTGATCTTATCTAATGCGTGAATGATGTCAGGCGTGAAAGCCTCGTCTTGACGTCGTATCTGACCCATCCGGTATTTGGCTCCCAACTTGAACCTCACAAACCACTCTCCCGAGGTCACACACGTGGTGGCATGGACTCTCTTTTCGTCTTGAGCATACAACGTGTCTACGTTATACCCTCGTCCGGCCGAGTGGGCGTGTCTGAACCAGGTAGGTGTTTTTCTCATAGTATCGTACTGTAGGTGATTGGCATACTTTCCTGGACGCAGTGACGCGTTAAGAGTTACGAGAGCAATTGCCATACCCACCCGGTCTTCCACATACGGCCAGCCCAACTGAGGCAAATAATCCGACAGTTCATATGTGAATTCTGCTGACAGGCAATCCGCAACAAGCCTGTTAAGATTGGCCTTGACTGTTCTGGGTGCCCGGCTGCCGCACACGTCCAGATTTACTCGACGAATCCCCAACAAGGTGTATCCATCTGCTGCGTTAGAGAGAACGGGATCCCGTTTCTTTACGTTCCGGAACTGACAGAGGTCGCATTCAAAGGGGACTCCCATCAGATGGTCGCCGTCTCTTCCTCTTGCGTTCGCGTGGTCGTCGTTTATGGGGACTTCTATCCCTTCGTCCTCCTCCGGCAAGTCCTGGACAGGAAAAGGATCGTTGGGATGAGGTACATAGCAATCTCCGCACCATACATTCCTGCACGGGGGGAAACTCCCTCTGGGCATCAAGAAATTGGAGCAGAACAAGCCGGCTCCATTCTGCCGAACCTTTTCACAGGTGCGGCACATACCCTTCCAACTCATGAAGTTTCCTTGGGTCATTTCGCCCCTCTCTCCATATCTTGAAGCCTCGGTTGAGGGCTCCCTCCGTTTGAGCGACACTGTCAGTTCCCTTAACCACCCATGGACCTTGGTAGCTTTGGACAAATGTGAGAGGGAACACGATCAGAATAATTAAGGGTTCGTGCATATCAATGGGCCAGAAGGCTGGGTCACAGGGGACAGTAAACACAACATCAGCATCTTTCGACAACTGTTTGCGCCACAAATGAGTCATCAATCGCGGCACAGCAAACACATGGGGGAGATGAGGGTTCGTGAGGCGATCATCATTGAATAACTCTAATACGGTGGGCATGGCGGCCGGAGCGGGCACCCATAGTCTGGGTTGATTGCATTCATGGAGGAGGAACCAGTCTTCAGGGGCTAATGTCTTGAGTGATACCCCACACCAGGCAGCCCCATCCTCCCTTGTCCACCAGGACTGAATCCATTGAGAGACTGCCCCTTTAGTTCGGTCATCGGCGGTCTGGCTTAAGGGTAAAAAACTCCAGGGAGTCGCTCCAGATTTCATCATCCCTTCCAGCAAGTCCCCCCTGGACAGCCCGTCAATTCCCGCTACCTTCATTCGGGTACCAGCAATATGAATGACGTGGAGCAAAATACCGGTGCGTTGTTGTAGCTGTCTCACCCGAAGGATGATGTCTGTCAGCTTCTCGGACTGGGAGTGCCCCTTATAATAGCACCCCTCAAATGTAGAATTATCCGTAAACACCATCACTTCTGCATCCATCAAACGACCATCCTTCTCCAACCGCTCCAAACGGGAGACAAGATTATCCGCTTCTCTATAATTGGAGCTCTCCAACTGGTATGTCGGGTTGTAGTTTCCCGATTCCCAAAGGATATTCTCTGTGTCCCAGACAGCGGATCCAAAACCCTTTCCACTGGCATCTCCCATGAGATATAAGGCCGAGTATGACTGGGTGGCCCGGAGAAGGGAAACCGAAGGTTCAGTACCTGAAAATAGCTTCTTGAGGGCCTCCACATCGTCTTTAAAACGATCAACTGGAGACACCAGGTCGGGAGCTTTGGAGGCTCCTGCGGTGGCCTCAGCGTACGCCTCTGAGCCCACGTCAACCCACTGCTCACCTTCCCATTCCCAAATGGTGAATTGAGATTTGGGACGCCGCACTTTCCAACCTCTCTTGGTGCGCCCCTCCCTCCAACTATCAATAGTCAGATGAAGGCCTTTGAGATAGGGCGGCATCCAATCATATGTCCGTGACACATAAATCAAGAATCCCCGTATTTGCTCCAGCCGTTTCATGGGGATCCTCCCGTCATCCCTTCCGTCTATCAAATCCGACAGCTCCCGGATCATGTCTTTGGTTTTGTCCCACTTCTTCTGCGACACCAACGCCACTAGTGCGTCCCGTGTGTGAATGACACTCCCCGCCCAGGGACCCGGCGTTTGAGATGGGGTCGTACGTTTTTGGGAGGCGTCTTGCATGCCCAGATGAGAACATACCGAACAAAATCTCCGTGACGCAGCCCAACACTGTTCCTCACTAAACCCTGTGGGTCTACCGTCATCGACATACAAGAAGATGTCACTTGCAATGTGGCCATCTCTTCTCTTCTTGTATACCCATGGGTACGTGGCGTCATAGTCAGCTTGTCCGGGGAGGTTCTGAGCAACATGGTCCCATTGGAATGGATTCGAAGGGTGGTCCTTGTCCCCATACGAGGCCAGCTTGGCCACCACCACCATCTGAATACTACGGTAAGGGGAGTCGCGCAGTCCCATCCAGTTGCGAGTCCACCTTTCCCACCGCTTTGTGCGCTCCGCCTCCCAGCTGGGGAACTCTTCCAGTGGGTCGGGGAGGTGGTGGGGCATGTCTTCCACTGTTGTGCGGATATGCGTGACATCTACCCCAGAATACGGGCGGAGCTGATCCCCTAACATAAAATTCGGGAACATTTCGCCAATGTCCATATCAGCTTGGTAGTAACCAGGTCGCAGACTGCGTAGCACATACAAAATTACGGGTAGCCCAAAGTGCGGTGCAAACAAGCACTCATTGATTCCGGAGGCGGCCCCATTATATACCATGCGGACATCCGAGTCCCCCTTGGGCACGTAGAACATGTGCATAAGTGATAAGACCAGCCCAACATCGATGTACAATCTCTCCCGGACCTTATATAGCTTCTGCCAGCACTTTATCCTATCTTCTGGGGTTCTAGGCGCCTGTTGGGGCTTGGTGAAATGAGGGAATTCCTTGGTAGGGTAGTGGGGTTGTCCATCGCGCGCCCACGCCACAAAGGAAGTCGGCCATCGCCAGAAGAAAGGCCTGGAGCCTTGTCTCCAATCCCACCAATCACTGGCATTCGCCTTCATAACACACTCCCTTGCCGGACCCCAATCTTTCTTGCATGTGGGATGCTCAGTGAGGGTCTTGTGGGCCTCCTGATACCGAGATCTTCCTTTCATTGTCCAGTGGTAGCGCGCGTCTCTCCACCGGACATACGTATGCGGATGGCGAAGGGCTTTCAGCACCTTCTCTGGCATCTTCTGTTTGACCCAGACCCAAAATGAACGGCACACCTTCCGTCGCCAGACACAAATGCCCAATACCCGGTAATTGTTTAACCGGTCTCGCCACAATGGGTGTAGGGGATAGACTCGTGGCAAGAGATTGCCCCCAGTGGCGGGCCAGGCAGTGGGTAGGGAGTCCCGGAAGTAATTCTCCCAGATTTGAGTGGGGACAGGCGCATCGTCTGCCTTTTGACCATCCTTCTTGAGGATGGTGTCTTCTACCTGTGGCAAATCAACACCTGTTGGGTCTCGACTCATACCCCCGACTGTTAGGACTGTTGGGTCTCGGCTCATACCTCCGACTGCTGGGTAAGAGATACTGGGGAACATTGGCGTTGTGGCATTTCTCTCGGGTAGGATTGGCAGTCGCTCCTCCCAATCCTCCTCCTCAACTCCATCTTCAGCCGTGGCAATAGTCGAGTCATCCCACTCGCCAATACCCTCTGTGGACACTGAACCTGCTAGTCGGGTTGCCAGTGACCACATGGAGGATGCCGTGGCCGAGTCCTCCATTCCCCCGTAAGCACCTCCCGCCCGAGACAAGAGGAGGGGATGGACAGATGCAGACCCTTCCCAGGCAGTGTACTTCCGTCGTTTGGCCTCGTGCGGCGGGGGAAGGTCTGCGTAGCGAACTCGCTTTCGCGATGACAGAGGACGGGACGTTCCATCTCCAGAAATCCACAACCTAAACCCCCCCCGGAGAAAGATAGAAAAGAAGGTATCCGCCCCAAAAGACAAGATTTTTGCAGGGGCTGACGCTGTCAGATCGCGCAAGTGTGCTGTCAAACCAAGTTTGACGTATTCATCCTGGGCAAGTAACGGGGTATCCCAAAGCGACGACAGTTCTCGAGGTGTGAGAGAGCGGGTACCCCACCCAGAGGGAGACAAATCATAAGGCAGAGTAATCCGCCCACCCAACCTAGTCAAAGGCATCAGTCCCCATGCCCCCAAGGTTCCATCAGGAAGGGTGACAACCTTCTGACAGGGGCTAATGTCACCAGACGGAGGAGTGCATAAGGAATGAGCATGGGTGCGACGGTCCACAGAATACCCAATGGTGGAGAGGGGCCGTTGTGTCATGGTAGGAAGAGATTGTTCGCCTGACCAAAGTTCGTCTGGCAACAACAACGTTACCCAGAATGTGCCGTTAGTAGCACCCCCAAGGAGAGAATGAGACAATGAGTGGGTCACACGAGTCCAACCAGGAATGAGAGGGAGGGGGCCAGATGGCTCACTGGAAGAGGAGTAGTATAAGTGCGGGCAGCGTATGGTCCTCCAGTAACCCGAGCGGAAATTGGGTAATGATGGTTTGTCTGAAAACACCACTTGAGGCATTTCCTGCGGGCGTCCTCCGCCGCCGGAAGCATATTTGTGTGAAAAACTGACTCCCGGGTAAAGTGATTTCATGACTGAGGTGAAGGGGGAAGGCGGGAACACTGCGTGAGTGGGCCGAAAACCCAAAGCTGCAGCCACAGGGAACCACAAACTGGGGGAGGCGCCACGGATGACACAAGGACCCAACGAGCTCCGGGACAACGGAACCATCCCGTGAAGGATCCCATTGACTGTTCTAATCGAAGGCTCCATGCCCGCTACACCTGATTGGAGCTCAGAGGGTACGGTGTGCGCCAACTGGGGTGACTTCGCTTTTGGTTTCTTGTCTAACAAGACAGAGAGGCGAAGGTGAGAGACAGGAAGGCGGGGTAGGGGACGGATAGTCGATGTGCTAAAGTTTAACTCTAGACTATGTTGACGTCCCCCTACCCCTACACTGCCCTATTCGGTGCCTAATCCCGGCGCAGCATCATCTCCGGCTCCACCCGCCCTTGCTCCTGCCACCCCCTCTGAGGGTTAGGACCCTTCTTCTTCTTCTTTCCATCCCCGCCTGCATCACCGGGTGCCTGTGCCTTAAGACGTTTACGCATTTCGCCGTAATCCGTCTTATGAACATCGTACTCCCGACGGAGAGCTGCGTGACCGGCCTCGACTCGGGATACTGTGGTTTTGAGCTTGGACACTTCTTCCTGTACCGCTAGCAGATCAGCTTTTCTCAAGCTTCGCTGTAAGAAATACGAATTGAGCTTGGGAAAAATTCGGGGGTGATCCCGATACTGGCACGCACGAAACTTTTCGTGGATCCCCAGGGCGCTGACGGAAGCCCACATCGCCATGGAATTAGCAATCAGCGGGTCTGAATACGAGTTGAGGTTGCGCGCCACAGCTCGGGCCTTTGCCATCTCGTGGTAATAGACCTGAAGGAAGATGAGCACCTGTCCCCAAGCATCCCCCTTCTGCGCCGAAGTGTACGTAGTGGAGATGCCACACGCTTTCACCAACAAGTTTTTATAAAGTTCAGAGCATTCATTGATGATTTCCTGTACTGCGGTGGCAGCCTTTTGGCGTAGCAGGTCGATGAAGGCTAAAAATTCAGGATGGCTGGAGCCAAACAAGGTGTCAGCCTCTGTAGCCTGTTGAGGGAGGTAGTCTTGAAGAGACAGCTCGATGAAATTTTTGACTCCGGTTTCCCCATCGCCACAGTCCCAAAGGTCAAACGTCTTTATCGCAGAGAAGTTGGCCTGGGAGGACATGTCGGTCTTTGATGTCTTGGCGCCTCCAAAAAGTTCCGGGACCTGCGTTTCATATGACGCAATGGCAGTCAAGCGAGTGGGGTCATGGGAAGTTTTCATGCTTAAAATTGCATCCTGGGTCACATCTGCATGCGACTTGGAGCAATGGAGAATGGCAGCAAGTAAATGGACAGGATCCTGAAAGTGTTGGAAGACACTGGCCGTGATCCCCCATGAACGCAGTTGGACGGCACACGTCTTGGCGCTGTCCAGTGTTGTGTTTCCAATTCGTACTGGCCCATGGCCTGCGACTGACTGTTGGATTACCTTGAGCTGGTCAACACAGTACACCCTAACTGCATCGATCTCCTTCTTGAGGGATAGGTTCTCTGTGGGGGAAGGATGGGCCGCTGCCAGCTGTGGAAGTGAGAGTGTTCCCGTCACGATGTCCCCCACCAAGGAGCATAACTCAGTCATTTCCTTGGTTAACCTCTTGTTTTCAATTTCCAAGTGATGGATACTATCGCTCTGCGCCGTGAGTTGCCCCAAGGTACCCGTGGCGTTGATGCCATGCACTGCATGTTGGGCAGATGTCGCCGCATTGAACGCTAACGTGGCATTGCCCACAGCCTGTTGGATCGAGGTGCCATAGGAGAGAAAGTTCTCATTGCAACGTTTGAACAGAGTTTCATAAAGGGTTAAAGTTTTATGCATGCTACCAAAGGTGGACTCCGCATCTGTCGCGAACTCCAACAAATTACTGATGTCACTAAAGGCCGAACCAGTAGACATAGTCGGGTCATCCGGGAAACCGATCCTCACTGACAACTTACTCACTTCCGAGTACAACTCCGTCAGCGACACTTCCGCTGTCTTCAGCCCCGAGAGCACTGCCTCCTGGAAAACCAATGGGTCCTCGTCCACATCCTGGAGTTGCCCAAGCTTCCGTTTCGTTAACTTTGGGGTCTTTGGGACCGAGTTGCGAGGAAAGGTGCCTTCCTGCAAAAGCTGCTGGCTGGCGGTGGTGGTCATCAGCTGCTCTGGGTCCGACGCCTCTGCGTTGGACTTGACCCACTGGAAGATACTGTTCCAGTTGTTGGGATAGTGAGCATCCTTCTGGTATCCCTGGAAAAGCCCGCTCTTCATGGCTACCGAATCCGGTAGAGAAGGCGACGCTAACACCACTTCTCCCGACTGCTCTCGAAGGTACCACGTGCCCGGCACCAGGGTGCCCTTCTTGTCCTTGTGAGCCTTCACTGGACAGTCACAGGCCGGTGCCCCACACAACTTGCCCAATCGACCAATGGACCCAAGACAAAGAACTTGAGCGGGAGGCCCCTTGTAAAGGAATGTCCGCAAAGCCTTGGGATCATTCATCCGGGCCACCACCAAATTTGACATCATCTCAGGAGGTTTCGTAGTTGGAGACTTGATGGTAAGTCTACGAGCGGCTTCCACGGCTTCTTCTGCCTCGGTGCCTGCAGTTAAGGCTGACACTATGGTGTCTCCTGCAGACTTGGATGATCCACCCGATGGCCTTGTGGTCCCCATGGCCTTTTTCTCCCTTCCCGGAGACTCCAGCGAGGAAAACAAATCCATTCTGGCGGGTGCGGAAGCCTCTTCTGTAGGCTTGGGCGTGAACGATAGACCCACGTTCCTAATTCCATCCCTAAACAAACCTCCGGTCCCAGCCGACAGGAGAGAGAAGTCCTCACCCCATGTGCTCGGACGATCGAGGCATTCATTCGATGTTGGAGGGGATGCTGCAGCGGTGGGAGAGTTCAATCGGAGAGGTGTTTGGGAGGCGGTGCGAGACGAATTGTTAGAAAATTCAATTGTCTCGTACCCGTCGTCGTCGGAGTGGTACAACGACGGGGCGTCTCCAATCGAGATAGCGCTCTGAGCGGTGTCTTCGGGGCCTAACCTCAGCACGTTCGTGCCAACCCCCCCCCGGAAATACAAGCTGTTCAAACAGATCCCCAGAAACAAAGACGGACGCAGTTAACTCACCGTCAACCTCACCAAACGATCGAGAAGAGACCGCCTGCGCCGATGCTGCAGGGATGAGCCCGCTCGTCACGTGGGGAACCGAAGGAGGAGCCGTGCCCATCCTCAACCGAGCCGCATACGAGGTAAGTGCGGCAACGGAAGCAAAGGGAGAGGCAGAAGCCGCCGCCGGAGGAGGCGGAGAAGGGGGCGGAGACGTGGAACGAGGGCGAGGAAACATTGGAGAGAGCAGCTCAGAGGCGGAGGCGGCGGAGATCGAAAAAGTGAGACTGTACGGGAGGGGAAAACAAAAAAGTCATGGTGTTGCTTGCCTCAACGGGGTGATCGGCCCCCTCTCTGCCAAGCACCATGACCAAATCGATGCCCAACTTTTTTCGTCAATCTTCGTTCTTGGGGAAAAGTGTGCTCCTTTCAGAGCTGCAATCCTTAGCAGAGTTTGGCGGGATCCTGATATTTTAGCTGGAGTCTCATACAGCTCGCCAGTCTGTAGAGTAGCCTCCAAAGTCTTGTAAGCTTCCACGATCCAAAATCCAACTCCCTCCACTCTTCTCCGCTTTTTTAATCCAGCGGAAAGGATATCAGCTTTTCTTATGCCCCCCTTTTCTTTCTCCGTTCACATGTTACTACCTCCTTTGCTTTGTTGGCTCGATTTGAGGGACCTTGATCGGTATCTCATCTGATGATCTCGATGGTCAATAAGAGGACCAGTGCGTGAAACCGCGCGCTTAAATCCTGCTTAATTTGTGTTAACCTAGCAGATTTCTGCATAAGTTAACGGAAGATACCCAAGGGAATTTCTGCATTTTCTGCATAAGTTAACACATTTTAAGGTCAAAGTATGTTGGAGGGTTAACACCAATCAGAACACATTTTTTTCAGCCAATATCTTGTCCAAAATTGGCCTAGCGGTGGATCCCTAAACTGGCCGCGATGGATCCCTAAACTGGCCAAGTGCGGCACTACGGCTAAAAATGGATCAGTATGGGTTAGGTTGCATTCCGACAAGCTCTTCTGTACGTATTCTTTGTTTTTGTATAAATTTGTTTCACATACTTCTTTTCACCAGTTAGATCTGATTCTGCATCCAAGCATCTACAATCCAAATTTTTGAATACAGTGTTGAATGAACAACTCGACGTAGCAGCGTTTTTGTATTCTTATCATTTTCTC
>JALLOY010000029.1:0-19122 GCA_036939835.1 Thalassiosira delicatula
GATGGGATGTCCAGGGTTTTTCCGGGATCAAGGATCCTGTCCTGGACCCCCTCATGACGGGAATCTCGGGGTGAATAACTTGACCCCCTCATCACGGGAACCCCGGGATAAACAACCACCACTACAACAGAAAAAGCAAACACCAAGAGACAAGCACGTGGAGATTGCAAGAAACAAACAAATACCTAATATTACCTCATCCCAGGAAATCACAGGACCCATCCCTTGAGGGCCAATTTCATCCCGAATCCCGAAAACGGGACCCACCTCTAAAATCTGATGAAGCTCCAGCTTCCACTTGTTTAATTTAATCAGGACTTTGTAAATAACCTAAGAGGCAAGTACTACATACTTTTCACATCCCTAGCAAATCCCATGATAGCCTCCCCCCCCCAAACCAAAATGCCACATTCTGGAGGAATATATCCATGTGGCACTTGAGGAATCAAGAGAAGAAGATTGAGTTCCCCCGTGATGTCAATGGCAGGGAAAGTTGGGCCTTTGGAATGCATTTGATCAGACAACCATACTGCTAGTTAATTACTGCATAGAGCCAAAAAGTAAATCTATCATAAGTAGCAATCAGGCAGTCACTTACATAGAATTAATTATCCACGCAGAAATAAAACTAGTCTCCTTTCAAGCAAATCTTTGCTGTCTTAGTCTTAGTACCAGAATTGTCACAGAAAATCATCTTCTTGCTAGGCTACAACCACTGTCACACATATTCAGGAAGTGTTAATTAATTTTATATTTAACCCATGCTACAAATACTTGAGAGGGGTGGGAGCGGATTGTGCCAAGGTGACTTGAAGCGAAATGGCACCACGATCGAACCCAAAGAAGAGTTTGTTGGCAACAATTGAGTAGTTTGCGCACCTGTGTTGCCAGTAAACACCACACGGCTGCAAGGGATCTAAACACTGTGACCAATGTATGAGTTAAATGATGGCGCGATAGCACTAGCGGCTTGTGCGCAGCAAATGTTTGCACACGTGGAGCGGGATGGGTCTTTGTGAGAAGACGTAACGCGCTTGTTGATAACAAATCACCGGTTGGATACACTGGGGCTGTAGACTTCACGAGGGTGATGGGACAGGCGTGCAACGTGTCCACAAAAAGATATGATCCGTCATCTTAGTTGACAGACGACACCATGGTGAATGTCGTGGTTTACTTGTGCTTTACGAAGTTTGGCAGAAGATCAGCTAGTTTTGACTCGACTACGAGCGGTTTTCTACCTACGTAGCGCAGTACAGAAACAAGCGCAAGAACTACCTTGAGACCAGTTTCGGAGAGGAATATTAGAAAGTTTCAAATTTAATGAAACTTCAGATCACTATATGTAATCTCAACCATCACCCAACAAAACATCACCCTCTCAAATCAACATCAACACCTTCCTGCGAATGGGATAGTACGATACCAACGTATATCGTACGTAGATACGATCCTCTCGCGAAGAGAAGCATCAAACGGCAGCCTAGTTTGCTCCGCCATTCGAAAATAGAGACGCATCATTGCCGCTCTAATGCATGCTACGAAACGCGCCGTGCAAGCATTTTGCGTTGCCTCTTCTCTTCCCTGGGGAATCTCTGGACGGAGCGGCGCGACTATTGCCACTGCCGGCCCCAGAACAGATTCGCAATCGTCGTCGACGACATCGAACCATTCTTCTTCTGCGTCTGTCGCATTCGGAAGAAGGGTGTCGCCGCTGGCCTTTTCTTCGCCCCTCGCATCCAGAAAATCCAATCGGCTGGGACTGCGCGGTACCGATGCCAAAAGCGACATGTCGCGCTCTTCCACCCACGGCGATGACGATATCCAACAAATCAAAAACAGAGTGGCGCTGCTGCAACTCCCGGTAACCTCAGACAAATCTCAAAACATACAAACCGCGAGAGAATACATTCGAAAGGCGCACGAGGCCGGAGCCCAGCTGTGCGTCCTGCCCGAAATATGGAACAGTCCGTACGCCACTTCGGCCTTTCCGGAGTACGCCGAGGCGCTGCCGAAGGTCGGCGACTCGTTATCGGCGACCGCGTCGGACGGCGGGTCCGACGCGGGAGCGAGTGACGTCGTCGGATGGGGAGAATCCTCCGCGATGCTCATGGAAATGGCCGAATCGACCGGCATGTACGTCGTGGGGGGGTCCGTGCCCGAAAGGACGCCCGAGGGGAAACTGTATAACACCTGCCTCATCGTCGATCCCTCGGGCAGGATCGCCGGCAAGCATCGCAAGGTTCACCTGTTCGACATCGACGTCCCCGGGGGCATCAGGTTCAAGGAGAGCGAGACGTTGAGCGGCGGGGAAGGGGTCACTTATTTTGACGTGAAGGGGGACGGGAGTGACGATGACGAGAGCGGGTTGGGCAGGATCGGCGTCGGCATATGGTATGTTACATCGCTTTTCCGTCTTTGTTGGCAATCTCTGCGTCCGTCGGGCAAACGTCTAAGATATGCCTGGAATGCTCTCATCGGTTTCGTCTCTGAGTGCAAGCTGAGTGAGAACTTGATGCCTCTGGTTTTGCGACGGTGGCTTGATGGGACTCATTTTGGCTCAACAAACAATCGAAATCTGAAATTGTAAATGAAAATCCGGAGATATTTTCTGGATCTCAAGGCAACGGGATGATTGCTTTATGACAATGCCACTTTTCCTTCGTTATCTTCACGACTCATTCTTCATTTCAACAACAAAATGAAACGGCGGAACGAACGCCAGCTACGATATTCGATTCCCGGAATACGCGCTCCTCCTCACCCAAAAGCATCGATGCAAAATACTGATCTACCCCGGAGCCTTCAACTTGACCACCGGCCCCGCGCACTGGGAACTGCTGCAGCGCGCGCGCGCCGTGGACGGACAGTGCTTCGTGCTGACCGCGAGCCCCGCCAGAATGCCTCCGCCCCCGGAGGAGGACGACGACGGGAAGACGACAAAATATCCTCATTATTCGGCGTGGGGGCACTCCACGGCAATATCGCCGTGGGGCGAGGTCGTCGCGACGTGCGACGAGAACCCGGCCATGGTGGTGGCCGATTTGGACATGGAGAAGGTGGAGGAGATGAGAGCGTCGATCCCGACGATGGGTCAGAAGAGGCACGATTTGTATCGGTTAGTCGAGGGCGAGTGATCGTTTTCACCGTTGACGCATGGAAGGCACAGAATGTGATACATACTGCCGACATCACAAAAATAATGCTTGCCCTGTATTGTACTCACAGTTGTCTTAAAACGAGCAGCGCCAATGTTCAACACTTATTATTTTTTAATTCGAGCAATTTCACTTTAGGTCTTGATAACTTCTTCCACAGCCATTATCGTCCAGGTCTGATGAGAATCCTAGAAAGGTTATAGGAGTATTCTGATACTCAATTGTAATGCTTTCACCAATTGTATCAATATCTTTCATCACCACCAAAACTGTAGACTGCAGACTCCCGTCTAAAAAACTGCACGCGTCGAAAATAAACAACGCCATCTCAAACCACCGTCACGTGTTCCTCTGTCTCTGTCACCGGCCCCAGCCCTTATCAGGCGCCCCCCTGTGCATCCGCCATTGCTGTTGTTGTTTAACAGCTTTCCTGCTAAGTGCGTCTGACTCCGATTGGCTAAATACATGCATTTTAACGTACGCATTTTGGTTTAAAAATCTGTACGAATGAATTAATACCCATGTACGTACATAGTCACATGCCAAACGCGAATACAATTGTCTACTGTTCTATCAGACAGTGCTTTCATCTCAGTACCAGACAACATGTGATACCACCTAGAGGGTGATAGACGGCACACGGCAGCTCTTGGCCACCTGAAGTCACGGCGATCCGCCAACCAACGAATCGCCGTCAAAGCCGGCAAAGCCGGATGGGTTCCCAGCGTCGAAAGCCGCCAAGACGGCAGATGGCCATATGCTTGGTGCCATTGATGGCCTTGACTGGAGGATTTACTCGGCGGAGCAGTCAGACAATGGAGAGGGTAAGGGCAACAATGGCTTTGCGGCTGCATCATCATTGTTGTCACGCTGTGTTCGCTTGCTCTTGCTCAAGTGAGCTGTGACTGAAAAGTTCCAAGAAACTAAACAAATAGCGATTATGTAAAGTTAGTATAACCAGAATTATTTTTCACAAAACAAATCATTGACGACTGGTTAGGTATGGTTTTGTGGTCATTATTTTAGAGAATATGGTTGAGATTTTTGAAAAGGTACGGCAGAGGTTTAACTAGGTGAAGCAAGGCATAACAGGATTTGTTGGCTGAAGAACGGGACGATGTTCATTAGGAGTTGAACCAGATATCTGTTGAACACGAGTGCTACTTTTCCCCATTACATCAGCATTTAAAGACGGTAACAGCAGAACTGTTGATTGATATATGATAGTTCATACTTGCTGTTGTGTTAACAGTGCTGAATTACATGCCTACAAAGCAGATAGGTCAAAATGGGGACCTGGAGATGCCAATAGCAATAGCAGGAAAGCTGTTAAGGGTTTAGAAGTAGAGGGTTTTACTTCTGTGACACACAAAAGTAGTACTTATCTGATTGCTGGTGCCATTTTTTGTCAATCGTGTGCACACACAGGCACCATGTTAATCAACAATGTTGCTCTCAATTCCAAAAAAGATCTATATCTAACGCAAGCAGCAACAAGTGTGGGGTTGTCACCTTTCCAAACAGGGCAACACAGCAATGTGGTCAAAATATTGTGTTGAGTGATATGTCAACTAATTGATAAATGTAAACCTTGTTTGTGAGATGTGGCTACATATTTTCAGTGTGTAAGTGATTCAATGCATAAATTTTGCACAACAGTGACAAGGTTTACAATGAGGGGAGGTTTCTTGGATGGAAATGGCACACTGTGAATGAGTCAATGATTGTGCAGCTGTGCTGGGTTTAAATGAGATAAAGTTCTTCGGGGTAAAAGGCTAGTGGTGACTTTAGAGTTGATGGGACTGATGTCCTGAAAGAGCTTGTAATTGATGTCATTTTTGCATGGGGAGTCATCCTTTGCATTGGTACTCAGTTTTGTTGCAATGCGCCGTCCCGCGTCGTCACTTTGCTTTGCCCCAAGGTACAAGTTGGCATTCCGCTTCGCTGTGACATAGCGTTTTGACAGGTTGTTTCCTGGTCCAATGCCAAAGGAATGTGGTCGCAGGTGTCTTTGACAAAAACTTGACGGCAATGTTGTCCTCTTTGTCCCGCCTTTTTTGTGTTTCCAGTTTTGTCCATATGCTGCTGCTGCTGCCCTTGCTCCTGCTGGATTGGTTCAGATGGTTGGTGAACGTTGAGTACACTTGCCGGTTCTATGCTGAGAGGATGACGTTGCCAGGGTCTTTAATAATGGCTTGATATTGGCACTGTCCTCTCCCTTGATTACTACATGGGAATCAAGATTCTGGCCACCTATTTTGATAGACGAGGTCTCCTTCCCGTCCTAACTTGCCAGTCCTCCCTCCTTAGTGCTCCTTGGTGGCAATGAGCCCTTGGACCCCAACAACAGGAGAAAAATTATTCGCACAGGAGCTGCAGCATCTGGGGTCACAGCAACATTTGTCCGTCCATTGTTGATAAGACCCCTCTGTTCCAGCTGCTGGTTACCCACTCTCCTGTTTGATTAAATAAGTTTCAAGACACACAGAGAGAGGGATTCCCATGCAAAAATTTGGAGCAATTGAACAGGAGGGGAAGGGAGAATCATTTTGAAATTAAAATTCCTTGATTGCATTGGAAGTGAACCAAATCAACTGAAGGACGGGAGTGCAAACAATGATGGAAATGGCAAATGTGATGGGACCATTGGGATCCGGAGGTTAATGCTGCAAAGGCATTCATATTTTCTGGCGCACATTTGCTTTTCGTCTACAATGATGAGCTGTTGGTGGTGACCATTGGCATTGAGTAATCAATAACAATAATAAAATCAAAGACAAAGATGGCTAGTTGATGCATGTCATGACGTTGTCAATCAAACCAATGACCAGCTGTATGTGTGCAAGGTCCAATCACAAATAGGGGATTGATGTGATTCGGTACGCTAGTAGTTACACTAGTTAAAGTCGAAAACCCAAGATTTGCTCATGGGACAAACCAAAACCCGAGAATTTCTCGGGTTTCAGGGTAAGTGGATATAAATATCTTTGACTATATTTTTGTAGATACCCTGGTAGGTAGAAGGAAGTATGTTTTTTACGTAAGCCATGTCCGAGCCAGGATTACAAACTGCAATGGCCCCACTCCTGTCATGAGTGGGCGTATTTGGATATTATCCGCTTGCTGGCTCTATTACTTCTGACTTTGGGAGGAGTTTTCAGTGAGTACGTAGCTGCTCATTCTGATTAATGTATTCTACAGGTATGTTCATCAGGTTTTTTCTATTTGTTTGGGAGATGAACCCCTCTTTCAGCTTGTTAACTATTTTCCATATTGGTGCAACATTTGTGGTACATTGGCTATTTTTTGAAAATCTCTGTGTCTCGTGGTTGGATTTACATCATTCAAAGTGTAGATTTCATCTACAATGGTGATACAGATGTATATTGAAAGTATGGAAATGTATAAATCAAGTTTCTAGGGTTGGAAATTTATTACAGGAGACGTGGCTATACCAATTAGTGTTATGGGGGGTTATCATTGAGATAGATATCCTATTTTATTCAGATTTTGTCAATATAAAATATGGCTGTAGATTTTTAAGGGGTGAGGGTAAAAATATTCTACGAAATCCTGTCCTGTAAAAAATCCAGAGTCTGATGTCAAGTCCCTGTGACATGACAATTTTCATAGTAGGTGAAATTATTTTTCTTCGTGCTCTGGGAAATCCACCATTGAGATAGATCTTATTTTCTTTGTGTTTGCCAAAAGAAAATTTGGCTAGAGGTGCTTTTAAAGGCAAAACTATCCTATCCAAAACTATCCTGTATTTTATTAGCCTGGCATCAAGTCCTTATTACATAATAATTGCCGTAGAAAGTGAAATTAATTTTATCCTGTCACTATGGCATGAAAGGCAAACCTTCCCGCGGAGCCGGGATCTAGACTTGTGCTCACATGGTTAACATCCCTGTCCCAACAAGCCAAATAACAACAAATGTGCGCTCTTTGAATCACTAAAATTAGCCTGTTGCTATTGTGGGGCATTTTATGACTGAAAACCAATCACTATTGTTAGATACTCCACTTTGATTAATGCCGGTGTGACATTACTATGAATCATAATCAAGACAGATAACCTAGAGGGTTTATCAGATATGACCATGAGACAACTACAACACCTTTGAATAATGAAAATAGACCCACCAGGATCAAAGAGATGGCAATGCCAATTTTGACACATTTTAGCCCGTATTGTTAGGATTGGAGCTTTCAAGAGCAGTTTCGGGTGGAAGCAGAATGGGAGCAGGCTGGCAAGATCCGGCCCATATCCAGAATCAGATGTTTACAGGAAAGATTGTAAAATCAGACAGGTTGGGCGGTCAGACTCCCTGTCCCAGGAATAAGAAAATGAGTGAGTTGTAGCTGAAATGAGCTGGAGATCAAAGTCAACAGAAACAATACACAAGGCATGAGGGGAGGAGAATCCACTCCTTTGTTTTCTTTTCCCCAATAACATATGCTAATCAACAAAAACAAATCTGATACACAACCTTCACAGGGTAAGTGATTTCTAACGCTTTTTTAGAAAAACCATGGAGGAGTGTGTCCCTGCCTAATCAACATGAGCAAAAATGGCCACGGGGGGCATGGACACAGTCAATGAAGCTGCAGCCACAACAACAACCAAAAACCTAAGAAAAGTACACACATATTGAACACACCAACAATTAAGATGATATCTTTGACTGTGGAAAGACAAAGCACGTCAGACACCAGTAGAAGAAAGTATGAAAGGCAATAGTGGGCCACCCCAGAATCAGTGTGGGCCATTAATGTATCATTGTGGTGGATACCATGAAAAACATGACAGCAGCCTTGATTGAAATATAATAGGGAACAAACCAAATAGAGTATCCAACAACCAATGTCAGGAACCAATGGTGATGATAAATAATAGGGCTGAGATAAACATATGGGAGGGGAAACTGAAGTCACAGCCTGAACAAATGATCTCATCAAGACCTATGCCACATAGGATCAATGTTCCCTAACCCTCAAGAGCAAGCTGGAGATACTTGACATGTGATCCAACCTGGTGAGGACAAAGAACCCAGTTAAGCTGCTTGGGCAAATCAGCAACATGGGCAAGAAATTTCACAAACAACTGGTATATTTAATGGTATAGCTGATAAAGATGATGTACTGTATGGAACAAGACAAGTACAAGTGGGACTCCACAACAAGAAATACAATGAGACCTTCGAGTCACTATGACAGACACTCAAGCAGCACGGAGGAAGCCCAGTGCTGTATCCAAGGCTAATTTGGGAGAACGAGGCAGAGATTGCTGGATCAGGGGAGAAATGCTGCAAACAACAATGTCAGGGCAGAAGCCTATAGTACAGTGGCAAAAGAAATCGAAGCATATTTGACGCTGAGTGGAGCAAATGACTTGCAATATAGGGTCATGGAGGAATATCCAGAAGGCGGATACAATAGGGTAATTCAACAAAATGCAAAGGGTATCATATGTCTTCTGTCTCAAATGAACAACGGTAGAATGAATAGTCCCTACAGCAATCGAATCAACACTAGAAACTAGGATAGGAACTGGCAGCACAATCAAAATGGTGGACTTTTGATCTTTGCACAAGACGGCAAGGGAAACCAGGACCAAGAAAAATGTGCTAGTTTCACCCAACAGCACAGGAAAAACTGCTCTACCTTAAAAAGAAGACCCAATGAGTGTCCCTGTGACGGAGGGAAAGTCAAGACAAGTGCAAAGTTTATGAAAAATATTACACCTCAAGCGGCACCACCCCCAACATGTCTATATTGTGGAGGGCCCTATGCTATTGGTGTGTGTCTTAACCTCACCAACAAATCCTAGCCTATGCGAGGGCAAGGGACATTAAAGACAAGAGGCAGGAGAAGAAGAAACTGGAGGAGAGTGCTCTCAACCAGAACAATAACACAAATCTCAATGCAAATTATTTCTACACGGACAGATCCATGACAGATGAACAAATGAACAACACTGCCTGCTTAAGAGGGGTGCACAAAACAAAGAAGACCCTAGACCTCCATACACACATGGGAACCTCATGCACCAAGATGAAAAGATACCTGGAGGCACAGGTCTTCTGGGGCTGGGTACAAAGGGGATAACAAACATTGTATTATCAAGGACTCTTTTGAAAAACACCACATCACATATGACAGCAAGAACAATGGGGGAGCACTCATTGTGGATACTTCCAAGAGGAACATCATGTTCAAGTGGTGTTCTAACGTGGTGATTTTCCTTACTTCAGCCCCAACAATACTGGAGAAATTGATACCATTATGCTGGTGTAGACCGTCGGCCAAAGATACAATGGACATTAGATATACACATAGGGCTACCGAAAAGGCCATAAAGGCCAGGAAACTTCAAAATAGGATGGGACACCTGAGTGAGGCAGCCATGGCAACCCAGGCGGGCCGCAGTCCATCCCCCAGTTCCCTTTTCAGAAATTCGAGAATAACTACAACTGACATCAAAAACATCCCCAAAATTATTCAAACTATATCCATGACATGCTTGCAGGGAAATGGGTATGGGGAAAGCCCACCAGAGTCAGACCAGATTATGTTCCCATCCCAGAGGTCATCCCAGAAACTAAACAATTTTGTGCTGGGTACAATTATTATGTTTGTGTAGGGTATCATTAATGATCACATTGTCAAGAGGGCTGGCATTTATCATAATCCAATACATGCCACAGAGAACAATGATGGAGTTATCTACCACATTAAAATAGGTCTTACATGTATATTCTGGTATGCTAATATTAACCCAGCATTGATGCTAATGGACAGAGACTTTGAGAAACTTAGGGAGAAATTATCTGACTTGATGGAGATCAATGTGACTGGAAAATAAGCACGATGAGAGCTAGTGTTGGCAATATGACCATTTGTACTTGTTGACGAACTACTGTACATTACACATGGAACATCCAACATACAATTACACGTGGAACCGGTATCGAGTCAGTTCGAAAAGAGTAACGGCGCCCGGGTGTTTTCTTTAGGTAGTAGGTCAACATGAGCCACCAAGGTCATCTGTTAGTCTAATCTACTTTTACGAGGCCAATGAGCTGTCATTATTTCCTCTAGAGCCTAGTAGGTCATTGCTTGACCGTAAGAAACAATCTGTATTTCAACATTACATTAACTAAACTACTGATTATTGTCATCTACAGAGACTACAACAAACAATGAGCGCTAACAAGAGGGCCACTACTGGTTGAGGGAGCCAGAGAGACTATCAGGGGGGGAATGAGGCAGATAATCTCAGAGGAAGGGATGCATGTTCAATCACCCTGACACAGCAATCAAACAAGCCACCTTCAACATCTGACAAGTGGCGGACGCGGCACAGTTTATGAAATCCATGAAGGACATCACCAGGTACATTAGATGGTCTGACTAATACCACACGGACCAACTCCGTTGCATTCTTGTCGAAGATCTGGATGCGCTCCCAACCATTCAATATCCTGATCGCCCTATGGCACAAGAGATAGCCGCAAATCCTCTTGAGGAGAGCATTTATCTGGACGAGGAAGGAAGCTCGCAGGGAGTGTAAGAAATTGCAAGCGGAAATGAAATAGCTCTACAAAGAGCTATGGGAACAATGCTCCCCTGAGCCAAAAGGGAAATTGAAGGGGGGGCTGGGTATGAAGTGATGGACACCGCTTGCGATCCCCTCAAGCTACGCAACTGCATCAAGAGGAGCTGCTGCGGATTCGAGATGCACGGAATGAAGTACTACCCTCTCTCCCGCGTCATCAAGAAACTCATCTTGTTCTACCAAAAGCAAAACATGTCCAATGAGGATCACAAGCAACAGTTTGATGCAATGTGGGACACTGTCATACACTTTGGAGGTTTGATGACAAACCACGCCACCCTCATCCTCACCAAGGCCAACAACATAGTCATCAACAATGGACAGGTTAATGTACAAGGGGGGGCTGCACCTGTTGCTGACAACACCGTTGCCGCTACAGCTATCGTAAATGGCAAAATAAAGACATGCTTCATATTACGCAGGGCACACAATGATCGCTATCGCCAACTCAACGATCGCCTTGAAAACTAGTACGTGATGGACAACAACCAGTTCCTGAGCAACGAACAAGCACTGCTTGGGATGATGAACACCATCAGGTTGGTGGACATTGGAGGAGGACCAAGACGGAAGCGTGTGGGAGATGACGATGGGTTAGCCTTTGTGCAGGAAGGAGAGGAGACACAAGATGAGGTCAACGCAGAAGAGGGGATCAACATGGCTTAGGTGGACATTGATGCCACCAGCTGCAAGTTCAAAGACAAGAATTGCTATCACTACAACAATGTCAGGATCAAACAAAGGCACATTGTCAGAGATTGCTCTAAGATTGCTGAAGCTGAGAAGGGGGTGATCCACGCTCAGTTACGGATTGGTCTTCTCTAAGAAAACAACAATGTGAGGAGAAACTATTTGTATCTTGACACATGCATAACAAATGATTATATGTGCAACTAGTCATATCTTTGAGGAATGCACACGGCTCTGAACTACTTGCATCTGATGATAAACAGGGAGGCACCTTGACAATTAAGCAAGATTATCTGGAGTTCCTCAAGATGTGGGTTGGTGATACGGGCATCGCCAATGTCATCTCACTCAGCACCCTGGAAAACTAATGCCATGCACAGGGAGGACACTTGTCCTGTCACAGTGACGCAAAGGGAGGGCCTTGGCAAGGTGATTATCTTCAAAAGATTTCTCAACACCAGCTTTCTGTTCATTGATTTGGATGAACACTCTGAGAGCAGAGCCGTCGTGCTATTGCAAATGGTCAGGGACAATATAGAAGGCTCCACCAAGAAACAAGCGCAAGGTGCAGTTCACACTAGGAAAACTCAAGCCATGATGGGACATGTGAGCAAGCAAGATTTGAAGACCGAGGTGAGTAGGAAGGTCCTTAGGTTCTCTGACTTGTCCAATGCTGACATTGCTAACGCCAACAAAATCTTCGGACCTTGCCACTGCATCATCAGGGGTAAAACAGTCAGGCAAAAGCTGTCCAGAGTAGAGCCAGACTTCCTCTCCATTCCTCAAACCATTGTTG
Organism: Thalassiosira delicatula; assembly: GCA_036939835.1. Classification (NCBI taxonomy): domain Eukaryota; phylum Bacillariophyta; class Thalassiosirophyceae; order Thalassiosirales; family Thalassiosiraceae; genus Thalassiosira; species Thalassiosira delicatula. Next base: position 12,266 of record JALLOY010000029.1, read on the forward strand.
ACACATGCAGATACGTCACCTTGGTTGGGGACAATGTGCTCATGTGTGGACTGCCCTTTATCAACACTCTTTTGAAGAGAATAAGGTTTGGCACGGCATGATATAGATATAGACCTAATAGAATGGCTAAATTACTGCGTAACACTCTTAAGGAAATTATTTAGCTTTACAAACAAGCTGGTTTTATAGTACAAACCTGTTTGGTGGATAACGAGTTTGAGCCACTCAAAGCCATGTTGGCAGACACAGTGGTTGTCAACACACTGGCAAAGAATGAGCACGTGGGGGAGGTTGAGAGGTTCATCTAGACTCTCAAAGGCAAGTGCAGATGCATTAATTCAGAAATGAAAGGGATAGGCTTCAGCTTCCTCCCCAACACAATCATCAAGGCTCTCATCACCTTTGTCATGATGTGGAACAATGCTATATTGAGCAAACAAGAAGTGTCTGAAAATATTTTGCTACGAGACATTGTTGTACACTGACAGCTTAGCACGAAACACTTAAAAGCAAGATTCAGGGCATACTGGGGGGTACACAAGGATGACAGCATCACCAACGCCCAAAAAGACACATTTTCGGGCATACATCTGGGCCCCACAGGAAATATGCAAGGTGCTTACAAGTTTTTCAATATCAACAGAGGTTTAGTAGTGAAACAATGGAAGTTCAGGGTTCTTCCCATCCCAGATTGTGTGGTCAAGAAGGTCAATGAATGGGGCAGGAAGAACGGAATCGAGGGTAGTCTGCTGTTTTGGAATCGACACAATGAGAAGCTTGATTTGGATGATGGACCTGACCTCATCAAGGACAACACAGTTGAATCCCCAAAGGCCCAGTATCCCGACATCCCTACCAAGATACCAGGAGTGCGCTTCAAGCAAGACTTCCCTATCACAGTAATCAAGGAGCTAGCTACGCCGTCAGAGGAGGACGCTACAAGTGCTGCAGCTGCCATCGCAAACTTTGGTCTATAGAACAAAGCTAGGAATACATCTCAGGTCAAATCCAACGCTCGAGCAGCACCGCCAAACATAGTATTCCCAATTTCCCCACAGACTTCCCCAAGACCGGCCATGTGATGCCTGGATTCACCAAGATGCTCTTTGGCATCAGACCCATCTGTGGCGCTGGATTCACAGTGACCTTTGACACAGCCTCTGTTGTTGTCCATGACAAGGCAGGCAACACCGTCCTTACAGGGTGGCACGAGGCCCATGGAGCCAAGCTATGTCACTTCAACCACCTCCCAGAGCTGGAGCAAGCGTCTGCCATGCCCTTCTGGTGCAATCCAGTTGAGCCTCAGTACCTTCAGCATCTACAACCTGCCGAGTGTGCGGGCACTCATCCGCTACTTTCACACTACTGACTGCTTCCCCATCCGTGACACCTGGCTGTGCGCGTTCAAAGCAGGCAACTACAAGACATAGCCAGGACTAACCTATGTCAATCCATCCAAGTACTATCCCTCCTCTGACGACACCATCAAGGACCATATGACATGGGGGCACCAGGGGATACATCGAGCAAGCAAAGACAGTCAAGACTGCCGCGCCCGATGCCGCGACCCCAGGCTCCCAACCCTGTGCTTTCAGCCAAGAAGTCAAACGAGCTGCACATCCGAGTAGAGCACGTCAGCTGCCTCTATTCAGACAACTGCGGACGCTTCCCTATCAGAAGTTGCAGTATCAGGACATTATGATTACTTACCACTGCAATGCAAATGTTATCCTTGTTGCCCCATTCAAAACCTGCGCCAACAAGCACCGTCTTGAGGCCTACAACAACATGATGCCGTGGCGCAAGATACACAGCCTCCACGTTGACCTCCAGATCCTCAATAATGAGGCCTGTGCTACTCGTACAGTAAGTACAGACTACTCATGACCGATTGCTAGCAGGTCAAGTTCCAACTGGTACCACCCCACATGCACCAACACAATGCAGCTGAGTGCACCACCAGGACCTTCAAGGCCCATTTCCTTGCCACCTTTGCAGGTATAGCCTAGAGTTCCCCAAATACCTGTGGGATCTACTGCTCCCACAGGCAGAGATAACCCTCACCTTCCTCCAAAAATGTAACGCTGGATCCAAGCGTCTCTGCCTGGGAGTATTACACCAGATCGTTTGATTATGATGCAACTCCACTCTCACCCCTCGGGGGGCAAGTCATCGCTTGCAACAAGCCATCCAATGGCAACTCCTGGGACTTCTGCGGTGAGGACGGCTATGGCGTTGGTGTATCAATGGAGCATTTTTGCTGCCAGAGATATGCCAGCGTGCATAGTCACAAGGTCAAGGTTTCCGACACGGTCGGATCCCGCCACCAGGCCATCACACAGCCAGACGCGACCCCTGCTGACCATCTCCTCCGTGGCATTCAGGCACTCACCAACGCGCTGACCAACACCCCCCCTCAGACACCAACCCGCAACTTGATGCAATCAAGCGGCTGCGTACCGCCTACAGCCAATGGCCTGAGCCACCCCATACCTGACCTCCGGCCCCGTCGCAGTCACAACCCTTTCAGTCATAACACATCCAGCAGCGCTGCCCCCCCAAGCAAAGCCCACCACAAGTTAATTGCTGTGTCCCCTCTACTGCCTCAGCTCCAAGGGTGGAGCCGCCAACCCCGGGGGGTGGCGCCGCAGACACCAGCTCCCAAGATGACACCAATGCCGCCTCTACTGCCATGTGGGCCACAACACACTTGCTCCCACGCCAAGCCTACTGCTCCGCTGCCGGCCCAGCAGCCTATTGCGCACTGGACAGGTGCCCTATGCGGCTGGATGGGTCTCCGTGCCACCCTCTTCCAAGCCTTCTTGGCCCTCGTGGTCACGGGCGTGAGTGTTGCTGTGCAGGCAGCCCTGCCCTGCCAGTGCACCCTCCAGCCCCCTGCTGCTACTGCTCAGCCCCTTCTGTTAATTCGTGTGCCGTCTGCCCCAGCAAAGCTACCCAGCACTACTACCCCAAGACACTGCTCCTTCATCTTGCCTTTCCAGTAATTAACAAGGAGACGGGCAAGTCCCAAGAGTACCATCACTTAAAACGCCACCCAACATTGCCAAGACATCATGGCTTTGCTCCTACTCCAATGAGATGGGACGCCTCTGCCAAGGTATTGGAAAGGGGGACAAGGGGGTTAAAAAACAACGTGCTGAAGGTATCAACACATTAAGGGTCATCTTATACAATGACATACCTCCTAACCGCCAACGGGACATCACCCACTTCTGCGTTGTGTGCAAGGTGTGCCCCCAGAAAGTCGATCCCGATTGCACACGCATGACTGTCGCCAGCAGCCACATTATGTTCCCTGGCAACACCGGCACGCCCACTGCCTTGCTCTACCTGGTCAAGCTTATGCTCAACTTGGTCTTCTTGCAGAAAGAAGCGAAGTTTACCTGCTTTGACGCAGCCAACTTCTACCTGCAGACACCAGAGATGAAACGGAAAGTGTACACCAAAATCAGATATGTAAACCAGATACGTAGATATGCCAGACAAGTTTTGTGACAAATGTGACCTACCTGCATTCGAGCGGCAAGGCTAGGTGTATTTTGAAGTTGTCTGTGGAGCTTATGCCCTCCTCCAATCTAGGAATCTGGCCCATGACCTCATCACCAAGCGCCTTAACGCCAACGAATACCATGAGGCGCCCACCACCCCAGGGCTGTGGCACTATGAGTGGCACCCTGTCCAGTTTGTACTCATTGTCGACAATTTCAATGTCGAGCGCACCGGAAAACAACATGCCGACCATCTTGTCCTTGGCATTTTCAACCAACATGACAAGATATTGGAGGATTGGGAGGGCGCCAAATTTGCTCGGACGGACCTAGCATGGAATTATCCCCCCCACCACAAAGACAGGACATGCCGCCTGTCAATGGGGGGCTACATCTGCAAGCTCCTCCATCCAGCAGGCCACTCCCCCCCACCAAGCCCCAGCTCTTCCCCCATAGACATGGCAAGATCACCTACTGTGCTGAGCACAAATTCTCCAATCCTGTCAATACCAGCCCTGCTCTCAACGCCGCTGGTGTCACCAGGGTACAGCAACTTTTTGGCCTACTGTATTATGCCAGGGCTGTCAACAACAATCTCTTGGTGGTTCTCAGCGCCCTTGGCTTGCAGCAGGCCGCCCCAACTGAGAACATCAACACCGCAATTGTCCAGATCCTCAACTCTGTTGCAACTTACCCTGATGATAGCGTTGTGTTCCACGCAAGCACCATGGTCCACGCCCCCCCCCGAGGTGGAACGGCGCTGTCCTTGCCACCGCTGCGATCACGAAGCCCGTATTCTCATCTGCAGCAGAAGCAGAACTGGACACACTCTAAGTGCGTGCTAAGGTGATGGTGCCCTTGCACCAAGCCCTTGTAGAGATAGGCTGGCCGTAGGGCAAATCACCCACATCTAGACGGACAATTCTGCAGCGGAGAGAGTCATCAATCTCACAATCGCTCCAAAAAACTGAAATTGATGGATTTGTGAGTGCACTGACTGCAGTGCTGCGAAGCGCAGGGTCAGTTCCGATCTTACCTCGCGTCCGGTACCAAAAACTGAGGCAACTACTACGCAAAGCACCACCCCCTCATTCACCAAGAGAGCAAGCGCCCCCAATACGTGGGCATCCACTCTGTCTTGACGGGCATTTGCTCACTTTTTGCAGGCGTGGTCAACAGGTTTCCTATTTTATCTTTTTTGGTTTCTTTGAAGGCCAGGGCTATGGAAATGGGACATTCCCAACCCCCCCCCCCGCCTCTCTAGAGTTCCTGTAAGGGTGTGTTGCTACCTACCTTGCTTGGAACATCTACGTAGCATACGTAGTACTTAAGGTTCCACCTAGAAGGTACATATGCCACTGATGTGGCGTATTCTAGTAACCATAAGAGTAGTAGGGTCCATAACATGGCGCGGACCCATTAATATCTCAGCTACCCTTTACCAGTTATGCTAATCTTCAGTAATGAAGCGCTACAATTAACTTTGTCATTCATTGAAAGTTGAGGATGACAATAGTTGCGGGTTACAGGAGGTTAGGAGATTGAGATTTTGTAAATTGTATCACACTAGGTGAGTTGGTGACATGCAGTGGCCATCAAAATGCACCCCAAAATATTTTTGTTGGGGTCTAGCAAGGCTATTGATGTATGTGGACCTTTCACAGAGGCCCTACAGAGATCTTGATGGTGCTAGAGGCAGTAAGCATTGCTGATGTGTTTTCTTATGTGAATTCTTATAGCAGCTGCGCAATCAGTGACCCATTGAAAGACCTTTCGAGACACACAGTATTCCGTGTTTGATAAGACACAGTTGAATCCGAGAAGAATAAAATATAGGGGTATAATGTATTGTTCGAAAGAGAATTTTTTCACTTCCGTAGTATTCTTTCAATTGCAAAAGAGTGCACCTCAAAAGATGAAGCCACATTTACCAAGTTTTCTAAATTTATGACCATTAACAGCAAACAAGACAGAAAAGATCAAGGGAGTGACATGTCTGGTGGTTGTGGTGGCAGGCCATCCAATGGCACATTCAAAAATGTTGGAATATGCTTCGATAAATACCATGATGACATGGGGAATGGTGGGTTGGCTATGATCCCCAAGAATACCTCTGTTACCAGTGCTGGGTTTAATCACTGGAGTCAAGCCAGGACATCTGGTTTGCAGAATTTGGTTCCTCTGATCCGAGGATGGGCCAAAAATTCTGATAGTAGAGTGTACAAAAGCTCTCAAGACAAGACATCCCAGTTCCTTCTAATGGTGAACAATTTCATTATTAGAAAAATGATAATTACCTGCTTTTCTAATGTTGAACTAGATCACCTTTAGAATAATACTTATTTCTAAGCATTCTTGAAATTATTAGATAGGCCTAGCTTTCACACGATCATTGACATAAATGAGGCTTAAGTATTTGTGGTTCTAATGATGCCAAAGCCAAAATTACCTCTAGAGGGGGCACATATGTTTTCTTGAACTTCTACAGGAGTCCCGTAGGAATTGACCAGCTAACAATGAATTAGTTCACTATTAGAATTTAAGATGGGGAATCTGGTAATAGTGAACTATGGGATATCCCTGCTGTACCCACTGTTAGCACCCTTTGCAGCCTACCTATTTTAAAGTGCTATTCCATATCCTTTGTGGGTGCAAACTTGTCAGATCTTTCCAGACCTATCTGTATGGCGATCCGTTTCTATACGAGATAATGAATTCCATCATGCCATGCATGGATGTAGTTTTGGCTTTAAAAAGATTTATGCTCTGTCAAGCATAATAGCTCTCTAGCCAAATTTCCCTAGATAAATTACACAATATGCAGCACATCATCAGTCCCAGTGTGGGCCAAGTGAATTTTGTAGTAACTGCGATAGAACTAGAATGATCAATGTGTCAAATGAAGTAGGCCAAAGTTGGACTGTGGATAAGCGATGACATTTGTATATATGACCCTTCACCCACAGCTGTCTATACATGATTTCACTCTCGTTGTCAACACAAATTATCTTACAAAGTTTAAGGGTGTAAGTCATAAAGGTAGAGTCTCTGTCACACAGAGGTGAACCACAAATGAAGCAAGTGCTTCACCTCCGTGTCACAGCAAGACTCCCCTTTTGATGACTTAGAACTAAGTTTGTAAGATAGCAAGTGTTCATGACAAGAGTGGTATTGTGTATGTAAGATCACACATGGAGATTTTTTCTTTTGATGACAACTTAACATAGACTTAAGCAGAATATGTGTAATGTTTGATGACAAAGTTAGTCAAATGAAATTTTGAGGGGAGCATTTCTGGTTATTTTAATTGTTCTTCAGCATAAAAGATGCCCAAGCAATTCATGGGAG
>JALLOY010000030.1:0-19582 GCA_036939835.1 Thalassiosira delicatula
GGTCTTTGGTGAAGGACCTGCTTTGGTTTGAGTTTGATGGGGATGAGTTCCAGCACACGATAAGACTGGAGGAGGGAAAGAGGGCAAAGATCCTTACCACGCTTGCCAAGTGGAGTCAAAAAGGAAGGAAGGAGGGAATGGGGTATCCCCTACAAGGAGTTTGATTCAACCGTCTAGAAGCTGTGCCACACATTCATCTTGGTGCCGACGGGGAAGGGTTTGTTCTCGGTGTGCAACTCATTCATTCAAAAGAAACCGACTGTGGTGTGGCTTCGCTCTAACAGGCAGTTGTGTGTTGTCGTGGAGGATTGTAGAACAATCTTACGGGAGTCGATGGCAGCGCCGACATGGTGTAGGAAACTGGCCACTGAGTGGACGGATTTTGTCCAAGTGAAGGATGCTTGAGCCACGGATTGGGGAGCATTACCGTTAAAGAGGGATCGGCCTGTGTCCCAACAGTTTTTCATATGCGCTGGCCGGAGGGCATCAGCAACAAGATCAACTCGACGGCAAATCCCCAGGGTTGCCTTACAAACTCGGACCTGGAGATGGCGGGTCTGTTGCTGTTGTGGCTTGTCATGGAGGAGGTGTGCCCGGAACTGCGCAAGAAACATGTGGCTTTGTTCAGCAACAACTCGCCAACGGTGCACTGGGTACGCCGTCTGGCGGCGAAGCGATCAGTGGTGGCGGCCCAACTTTTTTGGGTGTTGGCGTTGCGAATGAGGGTGAAACGGGCATCCCCACTCACGCCTCTGCACATGGCAGGGGCGGAGAATGCAATGACTGATGTTCCCTTGCGATCATTTGGAAGCGAGAAAAAGTGGCACTGCAGAGATGACGCTGAGTTGCTAACAATTTTCAATAAACTTTTCCCCCTTCCCAACAAGGCCTCTTGGACCGTGTTCCGGCCTACCTCCGCGATCTGTATGCGAGTGATTTCGGTGCTGCGGATGAAGGTTTCGACAATGGAAGAGTGGCGTCGTCTACCAAGGGCCGGGAGACACGTTTTGCCCAGTGGACCCGCTATGTCGGGCCTTTGGGAGTGGACCCTTTCCTTCAGGGCACCCCGTTCCACGAGGCGGTCCGATCCCTCACGGGATTCGCGGCAAGAGTGCGAAGAGGATACTATGGTCAGGGACGCCAAGTTGGAGCTGCAACGGTATCAAGCGCGGTCACGGCCGTTGGCCAGACGATCGCGCTGGCCCGCGGCGTAGACCCGACGAAGGAAGGAGGGGGGGGGGACAAGCGAGTCATGCGCCTACAGCAGATGTTGGATGGGTGGAGGAAAGAAGACCCTCCTACACAGAAAAAGCTCCCAGTTGCGGTTGACGTGCCGGAGCTCCTGGCGCAAGTTGGTCTGGAGAAGGGGGCCTGTCAGCTTCTTAGGGCCCGGGGGGACCTTTCCCTCATTGCGTTCTACTACCTCCTGCGTGTGGGCGAGTATACCACAAAAGGGGCAAGGAACGAGTCCAAGCAAACGGTGCAATTCAAGATGGAAGATGTGGTGTTCTTTAAAAAGGACAGCAGGGGAAGGCTACGAAAGCTCCCAAGAGACGCGTCGGCAGAAGACATTTTGTCAGCAGATGGAGCGACCCTGAAGCTGGACAACCAAAAGAATGGATGGAAGGGTGTTTGTATTCACCAGGAATGGAATGGGGGAAAATTCCTGTGCGCGGTGCGGGCGCTGGGACGACGGTACATCCACATCCGGCACCACACGCAGGACCACAAGTGCCAGCTGTCGGCGTACTTCGAGGACGGGTTACGTCAGCACGTGACGGATAAGGATATCAGTGAAGGCCTGAAGCAGGCGGCAGAGGCGTTGGACTATCCGACTGTCTACGGGATACCAATTCAGCGTGTGGATACTCACTCGCTGAGGAGCGGCGGCGCCAACGCGTTGTCGCTTTCGGGGTACTCCGACCGGCAGATCCAAAAGATGGGTCGGTGGAGGGGTGAGACTTTCAAGGAGTATATCAGGGAGGAGTTGGCAGATTTTTTGGTTGGCATGTCGCGGGACATGAAGACACGGTTCAACTTCGTGAACGTGGCAGGAGGAGCGTACCACGACATCACAAGGCGCGTGGTGGAGGCGGATTACGGAACGGGGGTAACTGCGGGCTAAGGAGCAGCAGAGGGGGCCGGCGTAATGACGTCGCCGTGGGGCGGCCGACAGACGGCGCCCCTCTGTTGCCTGCACAGTCCCAGAGAAAGAAACAGGTTGGCGTGCAAAGAGGACAGTTGCGTTGGGAGGATCTCGACGCCCGCGCGGCACAGCGTCCGTCGTCCCTCCCCGGTGGGTTTGCCTTTACTTCCCCCTTTGCTCCGCATTGACCAATGGTCGGTGGGCGACTTTTGTCGCTCGGGGAGCAGGGTTTGCGATTTCTAGCCCTGCTTTGTTTTGGCAAACCACCAACAACTGTCTTCTGTGCTGTAGAATTACTAGTGCCCGACTTAGCACGGCCCACAAGGAAGAAGAACTAAGGTCCAGTCCGGTAGGACTTGACCTGGTATTTTCTGACCGCATCAAATCACATTGAAGCTCAACTGAGTTTGATCGATTGTTGTCAGTGTATCCACAGTGAGCCGCCCCTGTGGATGGATAACGAGGGTGATTTGACAACGACGGGGACGGGCAAAGTCGTACCGCCAGCAACCGTGTCCCGTCCCTTGGAGTTGTACGGACGTGGCAGCGATGAGGTTGACAACATGGACGCCAGTGACAGCGATCTCGTTCCCATTTCCACTTTCAATGGGAGGCATAGTAGTTCTGTGGCAACAGAGCTGGCCGTCCTGCGCTAGCTGGCTCACTGCATTGAGCATCTTCTTCTCTGACACTGTGATCATTGCGTACAGCTCGTCCGTGGTGGATATCATTGCCAATGTTTTACTTGCGCAAAGCTCCTCAGAGATGGATATTATGGACGTGCCGTTGCTATCATCTTTCTTGTCGTTGCTTTAGGCATCCTGTATTCTTTGTAGCAGGTCTAGTGGGCCGCCGTCCCGGTTGATGTAATTGTTCTCAATCCCGGCAATCCTTGTGTGCAGCTTGTCAGTGGTAGATATTGCAGACGAGTCATTGCCGTCCCCGCTGGCGTACCGCAGTCTCAGGAGATCCGGGGCACCGCCATTGTTCTGGTTGCTCTTGGCGTTCTTGTACAAAGCTGTGTCACCCTTGGTCATCTTCCTTGCCTTTGCCCTCTTTGGACAATGTCCTCTAGCATGGGCGGCATTTGTAGTCTGCCATTCAAGGATGGTGTTGTCGCCGCTTCACACGACCTCCTCCAGGATCTTGACAACCACAACAATATTGGCCTCTTTTTCTGCAGTCTTGATCCCGTTGCCAACGCGTTTGTTGTCATCGCTGGCGGCTCTGTTGCCTTCTTCCTCTATGAAGCGTGAGCAAGCAGTGACGCCATAATTCTCTAGAAGATTCCCGCGGCGCCCAACCGCAACCAGTTTACATCGTTGCTTTGTCGCCCTGACCTCCCTGTGTATTCCGCTCCAGCCAGAACAATTCTTGTTGTTTGGCCTTTTGTGCAGTGTCAAGCAGTGTGCCCTCTGGTGTGAGCAACGGATTCCGCCGAGACTTTTTGCAAGTTGCCATGCCGTCCTCTTACCGACGTGTTTGGTGGCTTGACAAGGTGGGCTTCTGGTCATTACGGTGATTTTGCATCCATCCGTTGCTGCTGCCGTTGTTGGAATCTAGGAGTGGCTTGGAGTTTTGATTGGCCTCTGTTGTTCACTATCAAAGGTTTGCAACAATACCTTTACGCAAAAAGGAGCGGAAAAGACAAACCCTGGATTGCAACATTGACAACCTGCCTCTAGTTTCAAGGTTTGCTTGTGATGTTGCAAAAGGATGGGTTCAACATCGCGACAACATATTGTGGGCAACACAAGTTTGCATTCGACACTTGATTTTGCACGCTAACTATTTTGTGGGCAACGCAAGGAAGGCTGGCTTGGAACGTGGTCAATTGCCCCGATTCCGAGCCTCGTACCGAAAAAACAATGAAGGATCCTTCTCTCTGGCGCCTTCGAACGTTGTTGAAGAGCCTATTGATTGTCGCGTTGCCGGCATTGACAAAGGAACTGATATTACCGTTGCTGTCGCCGCTGCTAGATCCGGGAGTGATATGCACAGCCCAGGCCTGCAAGGATTGGAGTACAGTCCCTCGATTGGGATTGCCACATCCCTCGGTTGGGTAGCCGTCATCATTGTGGCACGGGTTAAGGAGGATGGGTGTTCGCAACAAGTACATGGTGGTGTTGGCGGGGTGAGGAGAGGCAGCGTTGTTTGCTAGGCTATTTGTGCCGTCGGACAGCGGCGGGGGATGAAATTGTCTTCCACTGGCAAGGAAGGCGGCAGTGTACGCCATTGTTGTCTTGCTATTTTCGATGTTTGTTTTACTGTCGACAGCGGCACCGTTCTTGCTCTTGGTGATCTTGCTTGGATTGGACTGCCCCGTACCCTTGTTGCCGTTCTCCTTGACCGTTATGGCAACTCGTCGTTGTTGCCCTTTGATGACACTTCCTCAGTCCGCTTGAAGATGATGTTGTTGTCAAGCAGGCCGTACTCCAATTACAACCGCAATTGGATATCGTGATTTGCAACGTTGACCCACGGGTGCATGGCGAGCTCCGGCTTGTTGTCCAGCAGCGTGCACACCCGCAGTGTCACCGGCAGCAAGAGCAGCGTTGCCAACATGAGGAGTGGCCTCGTGTCCGAGAGATTGTTGTTGGCGATCGAGACGGCCGTTGCAATTGCCGCTAGGAAAAACAACACGGCGGTGCACACGGAACGGTCTCTGGAGGGCGCAGGATGACACGAGGTCATATACGCCCATCCCACCAACGTGCATGAGCAAGAGTCATTGTCAGAATCCACTATTTTGTTGACAAAACGTTGCCTCTACGAGCAGAGGTTCTTGAAGTACTTGACTGTAAGCTTGTGATGGCCCAGCCACGATGATGGAACGATCGCATCATCCTCCTTGTCTCCTCCGGACGTCGCCAAACGTCCACGTGCCGCCAATGCTGGCAAGCGGAATGTGGTCGTAACTAATCACGTTGCACAGGTACAGAAAGTAACAACTCTCCGTGTCCAATTCAATCTCATTGAGCAGTGTGGCCGTGAGCGCATCTGAGCCTGTCGCTATCACCACCACAAGCAGCTACGTCCACAAGTGTAGTAGTAGCTGTAAGTGGCACTTTCTCTACTTGCCGCTGCCGCCGCCGATGCCACAGTTGGCTGCTGCTTCTGTCTGCTATGGATGCGCAGCCACACCTGTAGTAGTAACTGCTGACAAACTGTCACCATTGTAGCAAAAACTTTTGCCAACATTGGCTTTTCTTGTCCCCGACGCTGTGGTCTCTGCTCTATTGGTGTCGCCACCAGATGTCATCTGCTGGAGATTTTGTTTTTGTGCAGTTCTACTGTCGCTGTTTCCGGTGCCGCTACTGGTTGTCCTGATGTGGCAACTGGAGTCGTGGAACATCCGTGGGGTAAGAGCTGTGAAACACTCACTTTTAATGGGTTGAGGTTGAGGGAGGCCACCAGACGAGGCTTGGTCTCACTACGATAGACCTCTTGTAGGCTTCTCCTCGCCCAAATTTCCACCAGTGCTGGTACCATTGTCGCTGGTGCCGGCATAGCCAAGATAACCTCTGATTACAGCTTCTAGTATCACTGACTGACGGCACCAACTGCTGCAGCTGTTGGTGACATTGCTTCTTCTCTTGCCACTGCTGTTGCAGCAAATGCTGCCAGCACTCTGACAGCACTAGCTTTGCTTGCCGTCGGCACTGTCAGACACAACCAAATCAAGATCACCGATGCCTAGCTCCTCCTCATTCACCTAAGGAAAACATGTGGGAGCACGCCACGAATTGGTGCTAAGCACTTTTTTATAATCATTGGGGGAACATACAAAACCAGATTGTGACGATGCTCCCCTATGGTAATCCAATATTCAATCAAACTATGACTTCCAACTCATCACTCACATGCAAGTCGCCGGGTTGTGCTATCAAATAATGGGAGGTTTGGGCTTCAAATAAGTACTATGGAGAATTTTCTTTGACCTGGATTTTTTATCTGTTAGTGTTACTATTTACTAGTTTTGCCTACTTTGCACTTCAATTGTTTTTAGGAGAGAGATTAGACATGGCCTCGCATTGCATCCAAAAACAGAAATCAGAGCTCATTTTTGTGACATCACGACAGTTACTCCTGTGAGTAGATCGATGCCGCTTCAAGCCATTGTGAAATAAATATTTGACAGATCAAGATCGAGCGCCACGCCTGCTCAACTTAAAATAGTGCTCGACAGCGCCAATTCGAAAATGACAGACTTGCTGTCATTTTTTCCACGCGTCCACATTCGACGTCACAGTCTTCATCCATAATTGCTTGGCATCCTGCGCACGATCCTTCTTCACCCACAGTTTGAGAGCCCGAAACAAAAACTTGTCGTCCACTTCCGCCCAGTGCTTTCGCAGTGCGGCGGCGCTGTCCACCCCCGCGTCGCACAGCGCTGAGACGAACAACATGACCTTCTTTGTCATCGTTCGGTCGCGACGCGTGATGATGGACGTCTCCTCGTTGAGCATGACCGGCAGGCTGGACAGCTGTGTCAGCACCTTGCCCTCGAGGAGGTACCGCGCGAACCATCGGAAGGAATCGTCTCGCATCCTGGCGGCCGACGACGATGACTTGCCGCCAATCGCACTCTCCTTTTGGATGGTTTCGTACATGCCCACGTAACAGGGCGGTATCTCCCATCCGTGTCCCCCAAACTTGGTCTCCACCGCGCACCGTATCGAATCCTTCTCCTTTGCGTACAGCGGCGCCGGCGCGACCAGCGGGCTCGATCCAAAGGTCATTAAATTGCTCCCCGCACAAACCGTGGCGAGCCAGTCAGGATCAACGGGAGTCACCCTCTGCATGATCGCCACCGTGGTTCCGTCCTTTTTTCGCGGCTTTCGCACGATGGAATCGAAACACACCCATTCCGGCCGCGCTGAGTGCACGGCGCTGTGGTTGTCGATGAAGAGCGGCTCCTTCATCCGGGAGTTGGCACAAATGTATGCTGATCGGGGTACCCCGCTGAACTCTCTGGCTACCATTGCACCGGGCGGAGCGCGTCGGGCGACGTTGTCCAACAGGCCCGACGTGATCGCCTGCTGCAGCAGGCATTCCTCGCGTCGCTTGGGGGGCGACATGGCGGGGAGGTAGTCGCCCGTCGTCGCCGCGATGCTGTCGCCGGCGGCGCCGTGCGGGAGACGGTTCTTGGCCAGCTTGCACAGGTGCGACCTCATTTTCGCTACTCTTTGCATGACGACCGCGCTGAGCCCATTCTCCTCGCAGAAGCGACGACAGGCCAGCTTTTCAGAGTTTCCACCCGCCCCACGACCCGCGTACGCATAGGCCCCCACGGCCTTGACGGCGGAGAGGACGTCTCCTCCGTCATGTTGCCACTTCGTCTTCGCCCTCTCGTTTCGTTTACGCTCTTTTTCTTTTTCCTGACTTCGATTACGATCGACATCGTCCAGACCCTTGAGTTCTCCTCTAGTTGATTCAGATTCTGCCTTTTCGCTTTCTTCCATTCTGTCGCGAACGAACGGAGACGATTCCGAAAGCGCCGCAACCACGACAATGGCATAATCGAGAACACCGGCCTGCGCCGCCGCCAGCAGCATCTTGCCGTACCGAACGCCCAACGGCAACTTGGCCACTGCCGCCCCCAACGGGGTGATTTTCCCGTCCCCTCCCCGTTCCTCCACCCGCGATATGTCAACGCACCCCAAATTCGCCAGCAGACGCACCGCCGCGGCCACCTGACCCCTTCCCGGAGGGGTGGGGAACGGAAAACTCGTGACGTCGCCAACGTCCATCGCCTTCATCGCCAACACCACGTCCTCCAGTGGCCTTGTCAATACTTCCGGCAGCGCGAATTCGTCCAGGTGCCGCGAATATACGCTGCTGGAGTACAGACGGTAGCAGTGGCCTGGACCGGTCCGGCCCGCGCGTCCGGCGCGTTGGTCGGACGCCGCCTTGGAGATCCACATTATGTCGTAGGAGGCGACGCCGGTGGCGGCGTGGTAGTTGCGGCACTTTTGTCGACCGCTGTCGACGACGTAAGATATTCCCTACCAGTTTTTGCGCAGGATAAAATGAGTAAGTCATTGAAGAAAGTTTGCGCTTGTCAATGTCTTCACGACAAGAACTTCAACGGCTGAACTTACTGGGATGGTGATACTCGTCTCGGCAATGTTCGTAGCAACAACGATCAAACGGGTGTCATCTGGCACCGTGGCAAAGACCTTGGCCTGTTCCTCGGCCGAGAGCATGGAGTAGAGCGGGAGAATTCGTACCTTCTTCGGCCGATTGTCATCATCACCGTCCTCGGCAGTTAGACCAACGTCAATTTCCATGTCCTCGCCATTCTCAATGTTGTCAAAATCATCCTCCTCTCCTTCTTCCATGTTCTGGAACAGGTCGCCGTCTACTTCGTCATCGTCCATGTCACGAAAGTAGCTGTCATCGTTCAGCGCAGCATCAGCGCTGGGTTGAGCGACATCTTTTCCTTCAAAAGATTGTTGCTTCCCGTTCGTCTTCCTTTTCTCCAGCCTTTGTTTAAGACGACTGACACACCGTACGATTTCCTGTTTGCCTGTCAAGAATACAAGGATTCCGCCTGGAGGCAGCTTGCGATGGATTTTGCAAGTCTTCTCCATTGCCACTTTTTCTGCAAGATGCGAAAGTGCACATGGAGGCGAAGAGGGAGAAGAGAGAGATTTGAAAAGCGCATGCAGTTTGAGTATAACTTGTACTTCTCTCATGAGAATACGAAGTGTTTGTTATCAGTGTAACAGACGAAGGATGGATTGAGGTGTGGTTGGACACACATCCTGGGTGCAGCACTGTGTTTTAATCATTCGCACCCATTGAAATCCACCTATCTGCTACATTCCGGTGGTTGTGCACACACACCAGCGTGTGCTGCTTGATTTTACAGCCAATGCACCACACTCCTCAGCGTCACTCACCATAATCATCCAACTCCGTCACCTGCGAACCCGATAAGAATGAGGAGAGAATGAGGGAATAAAATCACGAGAAGCGTCAAACAACAAAAATACGTGACGAATGTACCTACCTTGCTATGATGAATCGACACAGGGTGTGTCCGTCCCGGCACCTTTACCAACGCCGGTCTCAGCTTTCCATCTCCCTCCGGAAACAATCGCCGGTTCTCCGTAAAGTCCTCCACTTTCAGCGTCGCCGACATAATGATCAGCTTCAACGGAGGTAATTTCCCGTCCGACTCCTCGGCGGCCTTCCTCCTCAGAGGCAACGCCACGCTCAATAGTCCTAACAAAACATCCGTGTTCAAATTCCGTTCGTGCGCCTCGTCGATTACAATGGCGCCGTATTTTCTCAGCAATAAATCGCCTTGGATCTCTTGGAGCAGAATGCCGTCCGTCATGAACTTGACCCTCGTGTTGGACTTTTGGGAGGCTCCTCCTCCAGGACCGAGTCCAGCGGTCTCGTACCGCGTTTGGTACGCCACCAAATTGTTCGGAGGGATGGATTGACCCTTCCCAAAGCCCATTTCGTGCGAAACTCGTTTGGCGGTGGACACGGCGGCAACTCGTCGAGGTTGGGTGACACCAATAAGCAAGTGGTCATCGTGGCTGCCGTCCTTGCCGTCCTCCTGTCCGCCTACAGAGTTGCCGGAGTCACCGCTCATGCTCTGCAGACGCCGAAACCAACCGCGCGTGCCAAATCCCGCCTCGTACAAAAATTGCGGCACTTGCGTACTCTTGCCGCTTCCCGTTTCTCCGCACAAAATCGTGCAATCGTGAGAGCGCACAGCGTCGATGATTTCATATTCCATGTGGGACACCGGGAGATCATAACGGGATTTTTCGATGGAGGGTGGGCGGTTTATGGTTTGTACCATCATGTTGTGACGCTTTTTGCTTTCTTTCTTCTGGTTGCTCCCATCCTTGTCACTATCATCTTTGGAATTTAGTTTGTGATGCATGGTCGAAATCTCGCCAATTTCATTTGGCACATAAACCTTGCGATTTTTTCGTTCCTCCGCCTCCTTTGCAGCAGCTTCTTCTTCATCACGTTGCCGACGTTGGGCATCTTCATTCGCCAAATCAGAGTTGCGTGTATCACTTTTTGTTTTGAGAGAGGTCAGACTGGCGAACATCATTTGGGAGTAGTTGGGTTTTGCGTCCTCCTGATTTTTTGTTTTTGTCGATGTCTCTTCCGTGGATGTAGATGTAGACGCATCGGCTCCTGCAGTAGCAGCGTTGGATTTCTCTTGTACATCCATCTTGACAGGCAAGGCAGACGGCGTGCTACTAAGAGGAGATGAGGCTTCTGCTGCTTTTTGCAATCGGGCTTTCTTTGTTGTTTGTTCAATTTTAGCATTTCCTCCCTTGCCATCACAACTATCGCTTTCTTCTTTCGGATCACGTTTCTTCTTTTTCTTCTTCCTCTTTTTCTTCTTTTCGTTCGTCGTGCCTTCTGCAGATGCTGCATTTTCACCTGGCGTTTCAGTCTTCTGTTTGTTCCCTGTCCCTTCACTGCCGCCATCATCAGCTCCCACCTTTGTCTCCAGCATGCCCGGAAAGGACTCTGCCGATGGAGCGTCATATTTGACATACAACACGTCCAATTCCTCCTTTGTCAATTGTATTCCCAAAACCTCCTTTTTTCGCAATTGCTTGAGACGTTGTTTTTTGGTGACTTTTTTGCCCCGTTCGGAACTTTTGAGCAGCAGACTTCGCGCCTCTTGGGTGGTGATCGTATTGACGACACCTTTCTCTCCATTCGCGTCAATATCCCCATGCTTCAATATAGTATTCTCCTCCAACTGTTTGTACAAACCCGCCCTAGCCTCTTTTTGCCGTTTGCGTTGTTCCAACTGATTTAATTTTCGTTGCGTATTTTTGTATAATGACTTGGCCGCCTTGATCTCCTCAGGCGTCAGCGGTGGAAGTTTTTTCTCCCTGGATTTGGACTTCTTTTTCTTGCTGGGAAGTATGATGAGGTTGTCGCCCCCCATGCCAGAAAATTGCTCACGTAGTCAATGACTATAAGGGCACGGGCAGGGATGAAATGGGTGTTTGGTTTAACCAACCGACGAAGCTCCCGGGCGAGCACGCGCACATACTCCTCTACGGCAGGCTGTGACATCCATGGTTTACCAGGACCAGGGTATCCAAACTTGACTTGATATTTCCCACGTGGCGCGAATGGAAGACGGCAGAAAGGGTTGGTTGTTGGTTCACCATTGAGCATTATGTAGCGCCCCCATGTGTGCACGATAACGTTTGACGACCATGGAGTAGTGGTCTTCAAGCTCAATCACCACCTCTCAAGGGTGTGTATGAAGCAGGTACGCAAGTCGGTCAAGCCAAGCTGGCAGGTCGGGCCCGTGCATTATGGCTTCGTAGTCCTCCGCCAGATCAAGCAACAGGGTGATGCGATTAGAGAGCAGCTCAGCAGGGGCTCCTTCCTCTGCACTCGCAGTAGCCCACAGACGTGTGTTAAACCGCATGCGAATCTTGAGGTTGATCTCCAGCCATTNCTCCACGTTCGTTCGGATTAATGTAAAATGGATTCGAGACGTTGTTGTTCCTTCGTTTCATCGAATCTTTTGTTCTTGGTGGCGCCGACGTCGCCAAACCCTGACATGTGACGCTGCGAGATTTTGCGGTAATTGCGAGCATATTTGGCGGGGTTGCTCTTGGATCTCCTCATTGTTACTTGCTGGTTGTATGATGCGGATGGGATTACGATGTTATGATTGTTCAACGACGATAACAATCAACATGCTTTGGCTACAAGTGAGGAAATTGTATGTCCCCTTTGTTTGGGTGACAAGAAACTGCCTCTAGATATCTAGGTAGGAGTATCGTAACTTTCACACGAAAACGAGAGTCATGTTACTACCTAGAGGAGTAGTATCTCTATGAGTACAGGTACGAGTATTCAACAAGTCAAATGTATTTCAGGTACGTAGGTACCTATGATACATTACCCCTACCTAGGTACCATACGATACGAGGCGAGGACAGAGCGAGTTATGTGAACAGACCAGTTCCTGACTTGTTTAGTTGTTCTATCGAGGCAACGAAAGAAATTACTGGCGAACCCTGAGCCTTGAACGTGCGGCCTGATGAAGGACAGACCATAAGAAACCGAAACAGCTCCCGCCAAAAGAATCTGCATGAATCGGATTGTTTTAGATTTAGATTTAGATATCATAGGTGTATCGTACACATCATCGAAATGAAATAATGACGATGCCCATAAACATAACATGTATTGCATGGAAGGTTCCCATCATAATCATATTGAAACTCGACAATGCAACGCGGGAAAGGCGATGGTGAACCTCCCCAAATGGCCATCCCATCGGCATCAGTATCGGTATCGGAATCGGAACCGGAATCGGAACCGGAATTGGCCAGTCGCAGGACTGTCTCACCTTCAACATATTTTCTCCTACAAGCGCCTCATCATCATCTGCCCTGCTCTCGGTCATGGTCTGGATCCACGGGGGCGGCTTCCTTGTAGTTTCTGCCACAGCAATGATGTTGCCTAGTCCCGCCATTTCCTCGTCACATAAAAGAAAAAGAAATAACACGTCTGCAATGGCAACGTGATCTATACAAGCACGGGACCTAGACTGATTGCGATCAATCTATTTCAAAAGATGTATCACCTTGTAGGGGATATTGTTGTGCCACCGTTCGCCCTCTCCAGAATTAGAAATCCCAGCAGGGGAGAGCGCGGCGCGATTGAGAACGACGAGAATGGCAACAAATATAGCGGAGGCGGGAAGCTCCTTCTCCGTATGTGCAAGATCTCTGACCACATCTACTGTACTATACGCCAAGGACTCAAGGATGTTTTTCTGATGAACAATGGCATCATCATGCTCATGCCGACAGGTCAATTCATATATGTGAGCAGTGAGAGTGGTGCGGGCAAATTGACGACCACCAAGTGATAGCCTTTTTTCCTTGAAGGATGCCAAAAGGTACCCAAATACAACCAAAATCTTTGAAAAAGGGTCCAAAATGGCAGATTGGTTTGGAGCCTGTATTACTAATACTAAGGCCTACAGATACCAAAAACCAATCTCTTGTGTTCCGGCAGATTTCGAGGGAACAGTGGAAAATAGGCTATTTCATACTCCTATGTAGGAATAGTACATCTGTCTCATGTGAGACAGCCAGGAGCGGAACAATGAGAGACCATTGCACAATCTAAGCAAACATTGCCATGGCAATGGGTGCTGGAATTTGAGGTATCTCTCAATTCGTTTTAACGCAATCGTCTAAGGCCACATTGATGAAGGGTTGGCTAACACTAACAGCGATTGGCAAAACACTGCGCAGTAATAAGTATAGATATAAGATGGTGACCATTTATTT
The DNA here is from genome assembly GCA_036939835.1 of Thalassiosira delicatula. Lineage (NCBI taxonomy): Eukaryota > Bacillariophyta > Thalassiosirophyceae > Thalassiosirales > Thalassiosiraceae > Thalassiosira > Thalassiosira delicatula. The sequence goes on from JALLOY010000030.1 coordinate 13,471, forward strand.
ATTTGTCCACTGGATTTGTGTGATGCGAAAAAATTTAGTTGAAGGCGTTGTGGATATGCTACTTAACAATGCCTCCTAAAGGTATTGAACAGCAATAGTGTGGAGTGTCTATTAATCATTCCAATTGGAGACCTACCATTATCTAAGCTTTCTTTCTCCTCAACTTCAATTGATTGCCAAAATAGCATGGATGTTGCGCCACGTGGTCATTATGAATCACACAGTCAAACCACGCTACTCCCCCACCTATGGCATGTAGATGAGGGCATCAGCTTTTATGGGTGCCACTAGGCGACTTCTGTTGTCCAGTGGTGACCGCGCTAGAAGCATTTAACTGACAATGGTACCGTGCGTTGGTGTCATTGTCAATCATCAGCAATGACGATGTGCAATGTGTCCATAAATACGATACTACCTACTAGTTGTGGGTTGTGGATTCTGCCTGGTTTTGTACATTTTACCTATTGTATGATTCTTCAATTCAACGCATCAATTTTGCCGAAAAGAACTGACTTCACCAAAGTATTGTGCAGTGAATATTAGGAGTTATTGTATGATTTGAAGTAATGACAATATCTATAACACTTCAAGATTTTGTCATTTTGCGCGGATAAGCCTTTGGAATGGATTGTGGTGGTGCTCTTGTTTGTTGGGGTGACTAATGTTTTGGGGTTCTGTTTGCCTAATTAATACAACTAGTAAAAATTAAAAAATAGGCCAAGATAGATATCTAACATAAGCTAGTAGGTAGTATCTTGCCCAGGAAAATAGTCATCAAGTTGTGCTGCATTATTTTACCGGAGCAGATCACGACAGAGGAGGAGTTGCTGGTGTGGTGATTGATGGATTCAAGACGTTCGTTCAGAAGGATGAGTGCAGGAGGTTGGAGTGAGAGCAACAGAGGAAGGGTTGGCGGTGTGGGAACAAACAACCTCGCAAAGGAAGGAGAAGGAGTCTCTCTCAACAAATGCATCGGAATACAACATCAGGATCGCAATGGTATGTCCCATGTGCTTGGTAGTGTTTGATCATCCTTATGCAAAGATGAGCAAATCGCACCATCACAAAATGTAATGAATCAATGACTGTTAAAGTAATGGTTAATATTATGAATGATTTGCCAACTTGTACTTTGGATTTTGGTGAACTGTTTACGGATCAAAGCTGTGGCCATAAACACGCCCTCTTCTAAAAGCAAGTCTTTCAGCAAAGCTAGACTGTATGAATGTCCTCACATATGTTACACTGTCACCAATACAGTAGCCGGCGTGCTGGACGTTCACCCCTGACTCACGGGGGTTGCAAGGGTTCCCGTATGATATTATGTTGCAGCCATAGATACGTCACAGGTCACAGCTTGTAAGTGCAAATGCGGGTGATCTCATAGCACACGCCCTTCTTCTAGGCAGTACCCAGCCTGAAATGCCCGTATTGATACTTATTGCAAAATGCATCGGCACCATAGCCCCTGTTGTTGTCAATGGCGTTGCGGTATGTGTATGGGGTTGTTGTATCAGAATCTATCATCTCCATCTGCCCACCGCTTGCCCTCAACAAGCGGGCCCTGCAAGGGTTGCTTTAGGTAGCGCCATTGCAGACGCAGACAGGGTTCCAACCATTGTTGCAAAATTATATACAGTCATAGCATAAGTCACGTTTTTTGGAGATTTGCAGTATAGCATGTCAGCCAAAGCCAATGTTGCAGTACTCGCTGGTGTCATAGCCCTTGTAATTGTTGACATTAAGTAGGTGTATGAAGATGGTTCCGGCTTTTATCTCTTGTAGTTGCCAGAGCAGCAGGTAGCGCTTTGAAAATTTTCTCCATCACTTTGGGAGAGGCACTCATTGCCTTAGGTTCACCCACCATAACTACAGAGGGGTCCCAATCAGCAGTACAACATTCCGGGCAGGTGTAGCAGAAGCCCAGCTGTTTGACAACCCACAGTGTGTGTCTATCCATGCCAGTGTTGGAGTACTTGTCAGTGCCATAGTCCGTGGTGTCGCCAACACATTTGATTGCCAGAGTGGTTTCCGACAAAGTTCACAAAGTCGGTGATCTCCTCAGCCCGTCCTTTGGGAACGATCTGGTGGTCCTAGGGGGCAGTTTGGCGGAAGAGTTACTGCATCATCTTCCTCTGGATCTTGGAGTCCTCAATCACAATAACCCATGTGTTGTGTGGGAGGTGGGAGGTATCCACACTGTGGTGGGCCAAGTGGACCTTCATGGGGGGCTGGAATGTGAACGCCATCCGACCCTCCTCAAAATGGATCTTGGCTGTTGCACTACCCAGTATCATCCATGTGAACTTGCATATGATCCTGGCCCCGTCAACTTTGAAGTATGGTCGCCCGTCGCCGTCTTCACGGAGTGTGTGCTGTTAGAGAACACAAGCTTGCTCGCGTGGTCACCCATAACTACCAGCCTGCTGTGGCCAAGCTCACGCAGGGTGGTTGCATTCATCTCCAGCTTGCCAGAGTCCTAATTGTAGGCAGCCCCTATGACAATGTCGGCGCCTGGTTCTACATATCTCAGAGCGTGTTGGATGACATTGTTGTGGATGCACTTGAATAGCCCCTGATTGTATGGGAGTATCAGCCAGGGTGAAGGTTTGTGGGGGACGGTGAATTAGTTGATTTGCATTGATTTGTTCCATGTAAGGGGCGTATATTTTGTGAACAACATCCCTCTTCATAGTTCCTACCAGAAAGATGTCCAGGACCTTGTTGTCCAATCCAGTCCCGCCATGCTCTCTGTCCACTTTGACGCTTCCCCTCCCACAATGAGGCTGTCTCCAACCTATCCCTCCTTCTGCGATGTGTTGAGGTCAACCAACTTTGTTTGCTCCCATTCATTTTTGCAAATCTTGATTGCTGCCAGCAGGCGGGTTTTCCACCTTGTGCTGTGTAAACCTGTTTACCACGGTGTCCTTCCTCCATGCCACCGTCTTGAAACTGGGCACAGAATCAACCTTTATGCCCTATTTCTCAAAACCTTCATCATTGTCGCCATTCCCATTATTTTACGGGAAGGGCAAAAGCGTGGATTTGTGGATGTTATGGATATGTGATTTGTGTAGCGTTGGTTGGCAACATTTTTTGACTCATGCAGATGTCACTCATTTTTGGCAAAAATGGCTACTCAAGATAAAGCAAACTCTCAATGCTTGTCTTGGTAAATTACATTGTGGGTGTGGAAGACATTCCTACGTACATTCTGGTTTAAGTGATCAGTTGGAAAATCACCTGGGAGTAGCTTCCACTTCGTGTTGTGACAAGATGTGACGGAGAAGATCTCCAAGTCAAGATGGCCTTAGAAAGAAGACAAAGGAATGTGAGACTGGCCCGTTGACAATCAAGCTAGCCAGGATCACCTACATTTGCCTCAAACAAATTCATTTTTTGCTCAGGTTAGCCAGCGGATTTCTTGGGGTTCCTGATTCCAAGAAGCCACTGGCCTCCCACCATGCAAGCAGCAGAATAGCCAAGATGGCTTGCAAGATTCATTCTCATAACCCAACTGACACCTCTACTTGACGACAAATGATGTTGGGCAATGGATACCAGCACATAAAGATCAGTGCATTGTCAATCCTTGTACAAGACAATAAAAAGTTTATCTCCAGAAGCTTTCTCCCATCCTATTCCACTTCGCTCACCGCTGCCATTTCAATCATGTGTTCACCGCCGCCATGTATCAATGCCAATGTTTGCCGCCCTCCGCCACCCCCCTCTCCACTTGCTGGGGCTAGCCTGCTCCCCTCCAATGTACAGCGCCGTCTGGTGACTGTTGTCTATTCTGCCAAGGATGAGGTCTCTCTGCTGGCATCTTTTGGTGGCGCTCTAGTAACTGGGTTTTTGGATTATTGTAACAGGTAGATTGGAAAATCACATTCCTTTTTTTGTCTGGGGGGATTGAGGTTATCAAGGAGGTTGATACTGACTGCTGGGCCTTAGGGGAGTCAACTGTCATCAGATTTTTAATGGCTCGGCCATGGGTGGCCTATGCCACCCCTTAAAGGGATTAGGGCTTTGGGAAACATCACTGCACCTATTACAGCAAGATTCAGTGGCTGGGGATAGAGTTGTCCGTGGCCACCTGGAGAGGAGGTTTCTGAGGCAGCACAAACCATGTTTTGCACAACTCCGATGAGGATGTTTTGTTCCAACCTACAGGTATTGGGATAGGAGACACCATTTTTCCTCACTCACTAAGACCCGCTGGTGCCTTGGGAGAGACTGCACCCCCTCATTGGAATCTCCAGTGGGGGGTAGGATCAGTTTGTCAAGTGAAGAGAGTGTTAGGCATTCAGCTCAATACTCATTCTTGGATTTGTCGTCAGAAGGAAAAACTCTTAAACACTTTGTCAGGAACGCATCGGACACAATGGGCGCCCCCCAGGACTCCATTCTAATGTCGCAATATCACATAGGGTGAATTGGAATCAAAAGTATGCTGGAACGTTTGAAAGAAGATTTGTTGCAAACCATTTTTCCTGAAGAAAGGAATGTCACTCTCCCAGGCACTTGTGCCAAAACTACCTTGTGTTCCTACCTCCCTTGAAACCAAGGGAGGAGCTGATGAGGGGAGGATTGTCTCTCAACAACATAGCAAGTAGGGCCATAATAGAGGTCTTGCTGCTGAATTAGAAGAACTCTTGATGATCGTAATTGTCCTCCTCTGCGCCTAGAGTGGAGCTCCCCCTCCAAGGGAGCACATAGAACAGTCAGTAGGGGCCTCCTGTCTGGTTTTGGAGTTTCTTCCACTTCAGTTTCAGAGGACTCCCCTTCCACAGACTGTCATCGTACACAATCATAGTTGAAAAGCACGCCATAGACCAAGATATTCGAGAACCAGTCTCATCCGGGGATAACGGGCAATTGCGAAATTAGACAAACCCCAGCAAACAATAGATCAGATACATCCAAGGAAGAAGACGTTAAAGTGGTAGAGGGATGCCACATATCCTTTGGGACTGGACAAGAAGAAAGCCATACCTACAGGATTTCTTTAGTCGGCTAAGAGTGTGTGCCCATGTGTGGAGTCTCAGATAGTTGGGCTTGTTGCATGAGGAAGCAGGCCATTGGAACTACATCTTTCAGCGTCAACATCAAAACCTGCCGTTGGCGTAGAAATTGTATCTGAAGTTCAAATCCTTATTCCAAGAAACGAGCCGTGTGCGCTCGCAACAGACAGAGTTGTCCGACCTTGTTTGCAAAATAGCGGGGTCTCTTGAGGGGATATTTAGATTGAAAGGATTTATGTTGAACTGTAAAATTGAATTCTTGCTTGTCTTCTTATCTCTCTTACATTTCTTTCCCACAAGAAACAGAGTCATATTTGTGGGGATACTCATCATCGATTCCCAGTCAATGACCTCCCCAGTGATGAGCATTTTGTTAAACACTTTTAACCATGGGTCAAGCAGTCTTATGCAGAGCGTCTCTGGAGGAAGTCTTGCCCCAAAAGGAGCTGAGTTCGTGACTTGCAAAGATGTCTCAGTGAGAACCCCTCACACCATAACTACCAAGGATGTTCCAACCTGGCTGAGTTACAGTCCATCCCAGGAAGATCATTTGGGTTCCAAGGTCATCCTTCAATCACCCTATGAGGCCAAGGATCTGGGCACCAAACCAACCCCAAAGCAACAGGACCAAGTTGTCTTCAGGAGGTAGAAAGAACCGCAGCTGGTGTGGAGGGGGCCTATTGAGATAAAATTCTGTGAAAGGATGGAAGGAGGCTGTGAGATGAAGAGTCACGGGGCAATCATAACAGCAAGCTTGTACCATGTCCTAAGAAAATTCTGAACCCAGAGATGCATTTGCAGGCAAATCCTTGACAGCTCTAATGTCACCCTGTAGTGTCCTTGGGGCAAGCTGGTGCATTGGGTGCCTTCTTAGCTTGGATGGAGACTTTGCTGTCTAAATTAATACAATGACTCTGATCCAAGAGGTATTAATCCAAGCACCTTTCTCTCCTAAGACTGAGGGAGGGTTGGACACCCTATTGACCTTTTTGACATTGTGGGGAAAATAGAACAGTCTGCCAGGGAATGTTGGGATATGTTCAATTTAGAAATATCCCTGCATATGCTCAGATTGGGCATTATTGCGA
>JALLOY010000031.1:294-18757 GCA_036939835.1 Thalassiosira delicatula
CAGCCAAGTGCACCACAGGGGATTGGATGATCACATTCACATCAATCACACTCTCCCCGGTGGATTTTTTTGGATAGAAATGCCTGTCATAGTAACAATTGAAAAAGCACTATGAGAAATACTTGTCATTTCCAATAAGCGGTGGCTGGCCCCAATCAGTGATTGGTGGCAACAACCATCATGTGTCCATTATTATTACATGATACCATAAGGTAGTGTTGGCAATGTAGCCATTTATACTTGCAGTTACGCATGGAGCAAACTACAGTACGTTTCACGTGGGCGTTGATTCAGTTTGAAAAGAGTGACAATGTCAAGATATCTTTTTAGATTATGGGTTTAACATGAGCCATTGAGCTCATGTGTTTATTTAATCTGCTCTTACATTGATGGCACTGGAAAGAACGGTTCCTTGGTGACATTTTGGGGACCTGGGGATCTGGACTTAAGCTCTCAATACCCTTCCTGAAACTTCCCTGGTCTAATTTTAGTACTAGCCTGTGAGGATAACCTCCTACAAAGCAGCTTTTAGTGGCCTATGGTATCAAACAATTTAGGATTCATTTTAATTAAAATGGTTGTAAGTAAGAGTACCGTCAAAATTAAAGTATTGTACAACATGCATACTTTTGAGACATTTGTAAGGTAATAATCTTACCTAGATACACTTGTCAAACAATACTTGAAAAGGTAAATACCTACCCAAAGTACAATGGTAATGGCACGATACGACCCTATTAGAGTATATACCTATGCACTGGTGCAAACCGAAGTTACATAAGTAACTTGACCATCTAGCTTCAAGCTATGGCAAATAAACATTCTCAATCCCTAAGTGGAATCAATTAAATCTGAAACTCTTCAAGTGCTTGATGACTCATTGAACGCCTATATTTGGCTAATATACGTGGTACATACCTACATACACTTGCCTAAGTACGGGAATTTAGCATAGAACCCCGGCTTACTAGCTAAGTATTTGTACGGTACAATACATATAAGTTGCGTCATCATTGTTGTGCATTGAAACAAGATGACAGCAATAAATTTCTCAGCTTAAACATAGCACGAGGATAATATGCACGTCCGTAGTGATATTGCCAATTTACCTGCACCATATAACGTACAAGGTATCAATTCCACAGTGACCAGCAAGGTTATTATTCACGAAGAAGAATAAGAAGTTTAACTGTGTTCTTTGGACGCTTCGATCCTAAAAAGTCTTACGAGTTACAAACCATTTGAGGACTTTTGCATTTTTTGCACCATTTATGAGATCTTCAGTTAGCTTTTTGGGCCAGATTGCCTCCGTGAAGCTACAAATTGCATGTATGGTAGCGCGTGAGTCACTCTTTAAGAAGATGTGACAATTGTAACAATTGATCAGATACTTTTGGAGTATCTTACAGATTATGAGACTCATGTGTGAAATAATGTATTTACAATTTACATTCAATTTTAAAATTGAAAAGTAAACCCTAATACAGTTCAAACGAGCCTTTGCTGTATATGCTGTCGTTGACCTAAAAATGGCAGGCAAACAAGGGAAGAAGCACCCGGCGGTCACCAAGAAGAACAAGGCAAAAAACAATGCTCCCAAGCCGCGCTCAAACTATTTGAAGCGGCCAAAGAACTACTGCAAGTTTGAAGCGCTCACCAAGACAATGCGGGAAAGCCTGATTCCCATGTGCACCAAGACCTACTTTAACCTTGCTTTAACCATTTTGAGGAAGGGTCAAGAGTGTGTTTTGAAACTTTTGCCTTTTCCCTCTTGCTTGGCATTGGAGTTGTCAATATTCGAACAAGGAACCTCTTGATTGTTTTTCCTAGTTCAAAATTGATGACGGGATGATGCGTCCTTCACGTTCACGCAACCCTCCGCTATACGCTTAGAGGAACCTTCTTCTTGCCAGCCATTGTTTACAGCAGATTCCACTCCTGACGTGTTGTTACTGACCAAAGGTAGCATGACGTGCACCAAAACCGGTTATGGGGCCCTGACCTGCGCCGTCACAGCCGCAACATTGCTCAATGCTGCCGTGACTCCAAAACTCAAACGACAATGGTCAGTCAATGTCCAGTTTTGGCACAGGCCCTCCGTTGATGACCGACACCAATGCTCTTGCAATGAGCGTTGGATCCCAATCGGCCGCAGCCAATGCACCGCCTGATTTTGTCTGCAAAGTTTGATTGACGGCATGCGTCAAAAATTGAACGCTCCAGGCCTTGTGGATGGTGGAACGCGATCTACGATGGTTGCCAGGGGCCTAACCTCGTTGTTGTCAGCCGCGACAGAAGAATGGACTATCCCCGTCTTCAGTGACGACAATCTTGCCGCAGCGGTCAGAAGCTGATGGATCTGATAACAGCCATGATGATGCAGGTACTGTTGGGTGGCTTCAAGACTCAAACAAACGACCATGGCGACCTTCCCTGTTAAAACCCCAACACTGAGGAACATTGAGTCCAAACTGTCGGCAATGTCCCGCCGTTGCATCATTGAGCTTTTGCATTGGGCAAGGGCAGACATGCCAACGCGGGCGTCCAGGGCAATTGCTTTGTCATGCCAGGCGTCCACCATGCCGCTGCCTGTCTCCTTGACCTCAGAGTCAGAGTTCATCAACACCGCAGTCTTCACCATCCCACGGCTGCAGGCCGCTGTTGCCGTGAACCAAGGAGGGAACCAATTCAAGCCCATCACGGCGAAGCAGTGCAAGCTTGTCGAGACAGAAAATGTTGGCAAATGCAACACCATTGATGTGTCTCCACCGATTCAAGTCCATCGTGTCGAAACAGCATGCGCTTGTTGCTGTTGAGAAGGAGAATCTTGATGAATGCAACATTGTTGGGGCGCCTCCGCGGGCGGATCTGCTTGCATGATTCAACCGTCGCATGGCCTCCACTGTTGTGCAGAAACCGAACGCTGTTGCTGCTGCCATCGTCTCAGGGGGCAATCATTGTCATCACCAACACCATCATCATAACCATCATCATCAATCAATCATTCCCTCTGACTCCCACCTCTTTGCCAGGGCTGGGGTTGCAGAGGAGTCTTGCATGCGTCCAGCAGGTTGTTTGACGAGCTTCATCGGCCCCTTGGCAAGGGACTGAACGATGCAGATGGAGGCAACAGGCCACCACCCCTGGGTTTGAATCAAAGTAATCAGGACAACTCCAGCAGCAGTTCTGTGTTTCAGGGCGCCAACGGCCTTGGTAATTACCAGCTGTTGGCGTACAACAGCACGGAGAATGCCACGCCGCTGTTACAGCAGACCATTGGCGATGCCCCTCTCCTTGTTGCATTTCTCTGCATGCAACTCAAACATAACAGCCGCAATTTTTCAACTATCGATGATCCCCTGTAACTTATCCAACGGCCCGGGCAATTTTACCACACTTCCAATTGAAGGGTGCTTCCTGTTGCAAGGCAGGATAGAGAGGAGGAAGAGTTGCCTGCTGGTTGATTATTGTGTTGTATTGTATCACACAATAATGTGCCTGGCATTGTTCATCTTGTCCCATCCCGTTGTTTTTGTCGCACCCACTGCGGTGGCAAGACCCTTCTTGTCTTCCAATTCCACAAAGTATCTGCCACCCTTTCCCTCACCCTTTCATTGCCAATGTTCTCCAACATGTTTGTGACGACTCTTTCCCTCAGAACAGGGCTGGTATCTGGTGAACTGTCACAGGGCCCCCTTGTGGAGGAGTACAACGATGAGGCAGGTTGCCGCCTACCATCCCCCCAGACAATTGCCCCCCTTTCACCGCAGTTCAAAGATGAGGTCAAGCAACACTCTTCACAGTCAATGCACCAGATAGGCGGCAACTGCACCCTCCTTCTTGCTCCCACCATTTCTGTCCCACAAAAATGTCCGCTTCCAACCCTCTGCCACGCTCTGCAAGATATTCGCAACTCAATCCTCAATCTTTTCCAATCTTGTCTCTTCCTTTGGTGTCTTGAATTCTCCTCTTTCCAAGTTATTGCCGATGTTGCCTTCTCCTCCTCAACGAGTCTTCAACGTCGCTGTCGTTACCGCCGATCAGGTCTGACAATATGTCGGGAAGTTGTACCTTTTTGGTGGAAGAGTTGTGGCACACGGCTGCATTTTTGATCGCGCTGGAGTTGTCACTGGAGGGGAGAATGAGTAGGGGGTCCTACAAGGAAGGCAGTCTTTGCCAATGTGGCTGTGGAAGACAGAATGGAGTTGTCAATTGATTGGTGTTGATTATAGGAAGTTGGAAGTAGCAAAGAGGGCTACTGTGGGGAGCTGATGGGGGGGGAGAGTTGGCGGAATCACCACGCTAAAATGTAAATTAATTTACCAACAAACTGTTACTACAGTCCGAGAGATGAGTGGACAAAAATAAAAAGTTGCTTCATGACCCATCTATTGAAGCAGTGCTAGGAGAGGAGAAAACTCCAGAACCAAGCCAAGTGGGGATTGGGCAGTTCAACAAGCCTACTTGAATGATCAAAACTCAAAGCTAACAGATTGTACTATTTTACCCTACTCTAGCGCCTACCAAGAAGGCCTCTAGAATGTAAATCGGCAAAAAAAGTCCCAAAAATTGTTTATGACTTGTATCTTATACCAGCGCGAGGCAATCGGGGCTAATCTCTGTATAGCCAAGCGTGCCATGGCAGCCTCTGTGAAAAATCCCACTGAACACACTCATAAAACCGACAGTTTTATAGGAACCTTGTAATGAATACTCGGGTTATCCCCATATTTACATGCTACCACACACGTCAGGTCCAGAAAATAACACTGTAACTGGGTTTGGTAAGCAAACGCCGCAAACCCTGTACAGTTACTGTATGAGGTGCCCTAATTCCGCCTTACCCCTGCAAAGTGTTATGGTCATGGCCAACAAAACAAGAGAGGTTTTTCTAGTCTTCAAGGCTTTTCCTTTCACCACCATTAGACAAAATATTTTGGGAGAAGTTCTTTGATATATTTTCCTCCTTATCAATGTTACTAAGACCATTACAAGAAAGCAAGTCTTACTGGAGAAGAGTGCACTGACCAGATCTATCCCTCACATAAGATAATGCCTATACAACTAGCTTAGGCTATTGGGATGATCCAGCCACTCGTACATCAGTTAGATTCCTTACCACAATCTACCTGACTTTGCTAATATCTCAATGCTTTGCTGATATAATATGTGAATAGCTTGTTGCTAAGATACTCAACACTTTGCAGATATTCTCACCAACAAGAAAGCTCATCGCTGTAGTGATGGCTGCGGCAGAATGGCCCTGATCTCCTGTTACCTAGCCGGATATCTGAATCAATATTATATAATTTCGACATGACTTGATATATCACATCTTCTATTTTAACCTTAGCTTGTCTTTGGCTTTGTAGAGCAGGCACTGCTTGACATAGGCAAGTTGCTGGTGAAGCTTGTCCTCGACGATGGCCGTCCTGGTACCTTTTTTGGCAAGATAACCATGGAGACTGCCGTGGAAGTCAATGACGTTGAGTTGTCAGTCCACGATGGACTCCACAACCTTCCAGATAGGTTCAAGGAGACCAATCCTGCAGTTGCCGCCACATTTCTTTGGAAGCAGAACAACAAGGACCCTGCTGAGTTGCCAAGGGAACTCGCCCGTCCGCCAAATCTCTTAGGTATATACAAATCGTCATCATTGATCACCCGTGCCCTCATCTTCACCTTTGTTCTTGGGGTGTTCCTCCTCAAGTACGCCTCACAGCCACTCCTTAAGATTGCACAAAGGACGTTATACCCACTTGCCTGTTGGTGAGGCCGCTGACTTGCTTCTGTGGTTATTGGTTATCAGGCACCACATCTGTAATGTTGAAAGGGGCCATGTTGATTGGTATGGGATCTCCTTGAGAAGGTCCTTAGCATAAAGGTCTGCCATCTCTTACGTCTGCTGTGTCATGGTCCTCCAACATGACTTCAAGACAGTTTGGCTCATATTGCAATTGCAACACCACCCCTTGAGGTGTCGAAAGGCTTCCTTGATGTTACCTCTGGCAAGTTTGCTCTCAAGCATGTCCCCCATGTTGACTGCTTGTCGTGTGTAGTCTGCCTTGAGAGACCAGTACATGCAAGTGTGGGGAGTATTTGAGTTTATATGTGTATGTGACATGGCCAAGTAATTAGAGGAATAGTTGAAAGAGATCTGATGGGGGAAAAAAGAAAGAAAATTAAATGCCACATGAGGTCTCAAGTGAAGGCAAGCTGACCAGTGTGGTTGGTGAGGGAGAGATGGATATAGCAGTAAAAAGTGATTTAATTCAATAGGCTGGTGTGGCCACAGAAAGCTATGTACAATCAATAAAAACACATTCCGATAACCCAATGCACTAGATTGCCCTTCCTGTTACTGTGGTGCTTCTCCAAAAAAGAAGACAACAATCCACATCCCTGCATCATCAGAGTCCCATATAGATCTTGATCCTATACAGCAGCTGTTGGGGAGAAGACGCAAGTAAATTATTGGTGATAAAAAATTGCAGGGGTAAAAACACAAGGAAGGACTCAAGACCATTGCTCCTATGCAAAAGAACCACATGCAACGGGTCCAGGAGAGACAGACAAAGGCACAAGGATGGCAGAGTTGATTATCTTGAGGAGGCAGCGGCTCAGGCTGGACAGTAGGTCATGCAGAATAGATATTGATTTTGAGAGGGGGAAGGACAAATGGTGACGAATGAGCAAGATGCTCAATCAAGCGGTTGGGTACAGATAAGGGTCAGCAAAACCCACCACGAGAGACTTGCCTAAATCCATGGACCAGCAAGTCCACAAGCTGCAACAACCTGGGGGAGCAGAGAGCCATGCCTTGCTTCCATGGAGGAGAACAGAAATATTAATGACACAGGGCGGACCTTGCCAAAGCTATTGCGGCGTATGATGCCTCCTTTGCCAAGGAGGACAAGAAAAACATCAAATAAGCCACCAGCAGGTGTGTGTCGGCTGGGACGAGTCAATACCTACAAAGGGTTATTCTATTGGATTGTGCGTATCAAAGCAAAAAGAGGAAGAAACAAGAGAGGACAAAAGGCACCAAGAATACAAAAATATTGCTCACCTATTTCCCTGTGACAATGCCAGCCCCAGGACGGTAGAAAGACCTACTTTGCCGCAAGCGGAATTCTTACTCTTACTCTGCTTTGTCAGATGCATACCCGTGGATTTCAAACATAGTAAAAAAGAAAACTCACTATGCACCACCTAACCCAGCGAGTACTTCATTGCCTCCCCATTGTTCCCATCCATGCCTCCTACCGTGCTCCCCCCTACTGTGTAGTGTCGCCTGTCTTTCTGTTCCACCCACCCCACTTCTCAGTGGCCCCCTCTCCTGCTTGTGCCAACTACTCTCCTGGATTATGTGTTCAAAATAAAGTCAGGAGTTGAACAAGAGAGAGAGAGAGAGAGGACTAAAATGTACAAAAAATAAAATATTGCCCACCTATTTCCTTGCCCCTTCATTCAACAAATCATGCGCCCTCCTCCCACCCCTTGCTCCCCATTCTCCCCCACAAATAAACTGTTTTTGGCTGTGAATTGGAAAAGATACAGAGAAGAGAAGGATAAATTAGAATAAATTCTAAATTCTGTATAGCAAAAAATGAAAACATTGGTTTGGTGTAGTACAAGTTTTACAGCATTAGTGACAGACGTGGGTTTTTGTGTTTTAGTGAGGGAGAGAGTAGTAAAATTAAGCTAAATGATGGGTTCTTGCCCCCTAATGGCCAAATCCTGTTTGGACTTTCTTTTAGACATACTAACGGTGTGACACCATAAGGTTTTGGGATCATAATGGTCATTTTTATACCCGATGTAGGATACTTTCTTCCATCTTTCCCTGTTCTGATTTTTGCGTCTTGACACGAAAAAAAGGCTTGCCACCATTGCAATATGCCACAACCTCCTCCAACATCATAATATGTCAAAACCAATGACACCATGGCCTTCAGTGATGATACGAAGACCAATGGTGGTGGTCTCACCATCACGGATGCTCTATACATGGTGAATACTACCGTGTATTCTTGCCCCTTATTTGCTGTTATCTCGTATCCATAGTTGTGGAATTATGACGATTATTGCCAGCAGGCGGTTGGCTCATCTTTGCTTCTCATTTTGTCCCGCCCCGTCATCTTGCGTCTCATAGGTTGTCAAGCAAGGGTTATCTCCTCAACAGGCTTTACTTCTATGCAACTTCAACAGTCCCGATCAAATTAGCTCTAGTGCATTGAGCCGTAAGATTAGTGTGTCTGTGTCTGCACAATCAGATGCTGAGATCCAGGTAATGCGTCGTGCAGCCCAGGAAGTAAATCATAGCAATGAGAATAATGATATTCTAATAGTAGAGCCCTCAACTACCACTGGTCAGACCATTTCTCTATAAGACAAGTCATCGACAACTTATGTGCCTTCAGATTGCAGAGGCAAACAAGATAGAGACAGCCAAACATATAGAATGAATCCAAAACTTTCAATTCCCTATCTCAAAGGAGGTCTCACTCACTTTCAGGAGAAGTTAAAAGCCTCTGTTGAGAAGCAGATTCAAGATGGTGTCCTCAATCAGTCTCCCAAGAAAGTGCCAAAGACTGCTGTCGTGGTTAGATGCAGACGAACAAGCTATCAAAAGAATTGCAAGTGGCAAAATGAGAATTCTCAATCAAAGATGTGAACAAATGGCACAAGAATGCCCTCAAGGAGGCAACCAAAAGCATTGCTGACCACCGGGCTGGAATCATACCAAATCCTCCTCCTGGTGCAGGAGGTCAGCAATACTTTGTTGATCAGGCAAATAAGAATTTCAACTTGGATGGTGAAGGAAAGGAAAATTCAAGAGAGCAAAAGCAAGTTGCTCTTTCAACAGGACTGTGACACGCTGAACAAGGTAGAGCAGGTAAATCATCTGCCAAAAAAGGAAGGAAGCAGTCTATCTCCTGCAGTTTACTTTGGCTGTTTGCCCTGCATGCTAACATGGAGCAAGTTGGTCCCAGAGGTGAGATGGATTCAAATGAAATCAAGGCCATGATGCAGGCGAGTACGCTTGATACTGCTCTTGATAGTACATTTAATCTTGAGTATGCGTGGGAACAATCAATGCCACAAAGAGAACACGGAGATTCTCACACTAACAGGTGCCATATAATCTGAAGATATCTGCTGGAAATGGGTCACATAGGAGAAGCTGAATCAATCATTTGATGATGTGAAGGTGAGTTATTCAAATTTGAACATGTATTATTGAAATTGGAGCATATAAAAATAACTCTTCTTTTGTAGCTTGTTCTCCTCAAATATGGCTTCGCCTTTGATTGTCCAGAAACTCTCTATGACGGCACGATTGCCAAGATAATGATGAATCCAATCATGAGGCACCGTAGTATTGTATAAAACGAGACCAAGCTTCAGCTAGGAAATGAGAAGGATAAGTAAAGGTGGACCAAGATCAAAAACATACACCAACAGCGATCTTCATTGTACTGGCTCACGCTCAACACGGAGCAATGTACATGTTACGGGTGGTCTATCAGTGACAGTGACAGTGACAGCTGCAGGTGAGAAGCTGCCACTGCTTATCGTTTTCAGTAGCTTGGCTGAAAAGAAGAGAATATGGCAGTTAACGATGTATGGATCAAGGGATTTGGCAAGACAAGAGGGAAATATTGGCACAGAGTTTTCATTGATCGCTTGCCTTAAATTGCTGTCAGAAGCAGTGGCTCTATGGATGTGTGTTGCAAGAATCCAAACGTACGGCACAAGATTGGGCAGGGAGATGAGACTGATCAAACAAGGAAGATGACAGACATGGCAAAGAAGCACGGCAAACTCAAGGATATGTGTCATGCTGAGGGTTACAATGTGTCTGTATTTGGCGCTGACCTCACCACAACATCACGCTTGATCCGTGGCAAGACAGTCGAAGATCAATCACAAGCTCTGGCCAAGTCTGGGAAGACGGCATCAGCAGGTGGAATATTCTACTTTCTTGGCAGCATATTTTACAACGGAGAAGAGTTACTGCAAGCAAGAGAAATTGAGCAAGAGAATAGGAGAAAAGTACAACAAGACAAGGAGGATAACAAGTACAATGAAGATGAGGCAAAATACGATGCTGCATTTGAAGTGTACAATGACTTTGTTGCACGTAATTCAAGACTTGCCAGTCTTAATCATGAGCAATACTACACACTGCTTGAGTTCATTGTTGCAGTCAAAGGCAAGATCAAAGCAGACGGAAAGAAGGACGCACCATCACACTTCAAGAACGTGACTGCAATGAGAGCCTCTATCCAAGATTGTAAAGTCCAAGATTGGACAGAGTCCTTCAAGCCTAACAAACCACAAGTAGACAAGAACGCTTCTGACGTGTCTGGTCCCAGAACGTTAGCGCTTAACGAGGCACTTGATTCTACTACTCATACGGCAGATGGCTCGATAGATGAGCAATACTTGAAGCGTGCATTAGAAGCAGGCTACTCGATGGGATTTCTCCGAGAAAAAGTGAAATTGTATCTTGAAATGCAACTCAAGAGCCACAAGCTGCAGAGACGCCAGCGGAAAATGCATAGACAATTTACACACCCTAACCATTGAATATCATTGATATTGCTCCTATTTGCGCTTACTATGCAATAGGATACTCAAATTAGATGATAATATGAGCTCAAGAGGTGATTTATGATCATCAGTTCACTTTTTGCAATTATTTTTTTGAGGTATCTACGTAGAAAAGGCACCATATCTACGTAGTTCTCACTAATCCTGTATTGAGACACCCACTCAAAAAATTGTTGATTGATACACATAATATGACATATTCCTTCAACGGATATCTAAATTAGACCTTCATCGATGATATAATTTAGTTCCGAGATCATTGGGCTTTTACTGGGGGCAACAGTCAGAATTTGCTACCACTAATACTGTAAAACTTGCACTCACCTGAAGGCAGCTTTGTGTTCCCTCCCCCAAAGGCCTTGCTTGCACAGGAAACGGTGGCCTGCATTGAGCATTGTAAGAGAGGGTGCAATATCTGTTCAAACCAGAGGAGGAAGACAGGCCAAGCAATAAAAGGTGAGCAGTTCAATTATGTCTGCAAAAAATGACAACGACCATGCAGACGCGCTTCTTGATGCTGCCCACTTTTTGACCCAACACCCTTGCCACACACCACATCTCAAGTTTTCTGATGTGCCCTGATATCTTCTGCTGTGCATCCCACAGGTTGCAGACAACTATTCTTGCCGTCAACAAGAGAACCCAACTCCAGAGGAATTTGGGATGAATATTTGACAGGAGATGCATTGGTTTAGTTTTTGTGGTCACCTGACTAAGCCTGTGCCATTTTTGATTTGGCTAAAATAGCTACTAGACTCTATGTACAAGCACAATGGGCAAATAAAAAATACTCACATGAAAAGTTTGCGCTCGTGCAAAATAGGTCATGATGATAAACAAAATCAGCTTTGTTGCGAACTTTACCTCAGGATTGTATTTTGCAGGTCTTAGAGAGGAATTATTCTTATTTTACGCCAAACGTACAAGCTACATAGAAATCGACCACGTTCAGTGAAATAGATTTTTCTAGGATAGAAATCCATCCCATACTTCCTGTTGCTCCTGTCAAGAGATATGCAGGTTTAATTGAGGTTGAGGATGTTGGTATATTCATCTTTACAGATCAAATCCTGCTCATGACCATCCTGTTTGGTAAACCTGAGCTTGGCAAGGTCAGTAAACCAATCTTCAAACCACTCTGTGAGATTGCGGAGGTTGCTCCATTGGATGGACCAGAACAGCAAATTTGCATTGATCACAAGATCCTACAAGATCGCCTTTAGCATCCAGTTGGTGAGCTTGTAGGATAGCTTTCGGTTGTCCTCCTTCCACACACCCTTGGTGATTATGTGGGCAGGCAGGTGCTTCCTTGTCATGTCAACCCCCCTCAACCACTCAGCTGGGAGGTCATGACCATGACATGGGTCTTCATGCCAGAGCAAATTGTGCTGAACAAAAGTTGTTCAATGTCAATGTCCCCCCTCCACCCACCCATAATGATGGTGTGCCAGCTAGCCTCAGGTCATTCATATATTTCCAAATTGTTTGTCTGGTGGTCCTTCCCAATAAAATCAGATGATTTTCCCGGCTTCTTCAGCTCCAATGAATACCAGGACGATGTCGCCTTCAACGTCTTGTTCTTCTGAATGTCAATCTCCTTTTTGTTCCACCAATTTTTCTGTTTTGCCACAGCCGCCATCCTAATCATTTCCAGAGGTAGAGGACAAGGAGGCGGCAAAGTTAGTGTCAAGATTCCTGAAAGGAAGGAACCGGCCAAAGCAGAGGAGGAAATAAGGTTATCTGGCAGACTTTTGAGAGAGGCAGTGTGTTCGCTAGGCGGGTTGCGACTCGCTTGGGCGTTCAGAAGTGATTGCGATTGTTTGTTTGCCTTTTTGAGCATGGGGTAGACTTTCATTTGGACCACGCGTGGCTTGGACTCCTCCTTGGTGACGCCGGATGTCACCATGGCCTTTGGCAACTTCAACAATCCTCTCCATCTTTGTAGGACCTCCACCGCCTTCCCGACATGTTTGTTGTCTCGCCCGAGCCAGGGACCCTTGCCTGACATCCTCAGGATGCTTAAGTTTTAATAGATCCGGGCTTTGGAGGACGAGCGGATGCAAAGGAAAAAATCGTTGGTACAGGTTGGTGCTGTGCATTTGCACGGAGGTTGTTTCATGTCTTGATTTTGGGGTCTGAATTGCGGACCCCATGCTCTAAAGTATGGCGTACCATATCACATATCGACCGGATGCTCGCCCTTCACTTTATGCAGTTCTAGTATCTCTAGTACTCCGTGAAGAAATTATCTCTGTATGGGGTACGATATGGAATAAACAACGTATTTTACCGTTACGGATCGCCTTGGAATGATGAGGGAAAGATCTGGTACTAGGTAGTCAATCTTCCGCTCATCTCTGCACTCTTTATTGGTGTAAGACCTCTTGGTGTAAGTAGTTTCTATTTCACAGCAGAATTCAATCAGCTCCAAGCTTCAATGCTGAACAGCCCTGCTCGCTTCAACTTATTCAACAGCCTCTTGGCATCTCTCTCACCTCCATCCAATCTGGCTCCCAACGCTTCCACAATCTCATCCTTGACAGCTCGTGCCATTTTGGACCCCCCAGCAATGTAAACGGCACCTCCCTGTTCCAACACATGCCTGGCTATCAACTCACCTCCATCGGCTTCTCTCAGCGCACGCTGGACGTACAGCTTATGATGTTGCTCGCGACTAAATGCCTGTATCAAATGCAATCGTTTGGAGACGCATAATCTTTCCCACTCGCTGCCATAGTAATAATCCTTTGACTTTTTACGACAACCAAAGACCAAGATGTTGTCACGGTCTTGGCCCGTTCCAATGCCGCATTTCCCCGCTGGCGACAGCGTTGGATTCCCCAAATTGGACAATAATCGCCGAGCTTCCCGTTCCAAAATGAGAGATCGTAGTGGCGCAATACCCGTCCCAGCACCTATGCACATTACGGGCGTTTCAAAATGTCTCGTCACAGACTCTCCTCGCTGCCCCTCCATCGACGGGTTCATTGGGAGCTTGGAAAAACTTCCTGGATGGATCCACAGACGAACCGTGTCCGGCCCAACGATATTGGATGCAGATGACATGATATCTTTGGGTGCGGCGATTGATGCCAAGTATTCGGAGCAGCAGCCCACGTAGGATCGTCCCAACGGCGTGGTGCCCTCCACTACCGCAACGCAAAGCTCGATCGCGAATCCTACCTCTTTCGCGTCGCCCGATTCGATTTTCGAAAACGACGGCGAGCTCGCGATGGAAAAATGCCTGGGCGCAATGGAGGGAAGCAATGTCAACAGGCGCGAAATCGTCAGCCCCGTCGAACCCTTGTCGGCATCCTCCGTCCCCTCGTGTTCGTTGCCTCCTTGGTCCTCCTCCTCTTCCCAACGCACGGAATCGAAGTCATAAAACACGTCACACCAATTTCTCTTCTCCCTTATAATGTAATCTCCGTACAAAGCCGCGCCGCTCGTTTCGCTGAGCGATATGAGCTTGTTGCGTTGGTCTGTTCCCTCAGAATGATGCGAGTTGCAGTATGCGGCGAGGGCGAATAAGTCCTCTCGTTCGGGAAGGGACTGAAGATCGGCGCAATGGGTCAATAGTCCACGGAGGGTGCATTTTTCGGGCCATGGGTTGTTCATTGTCGTGCGGTTGTGAGTTGGATTGTGGTGAATGCAGATAATTTCATCTGCCATTTTTTGAATGGAGGAAGGCAACAGAGACAGGAACCTTCTCACTAACGATGGCGGATTAGACGGAAGGATGGAGGCCACATCTCCAGCTTGATAGGGCAGATGTTCACGATGAATATTCCCTGGCAACGTTGACTGTTGATATATGCTATCCAAGGATCCTGTGAGATGAATTTTTATGTGTCGTGTATTCTGCATCCAATCTTCTGCAGTGATGCGTTCATTGACCGCGACACGGCCCAGCAGAGGTTTATTGTTGAATGGATTGCTCGGTTGCGCTATTCTTTCCAGTTGATCACTGTAGTGATATGCAGTCATAGGGCACGAGTGAGAAAAATGCTTGCTGTAGTGTTGACAAAGAACCTGCCATTCTGGTCTCCCATCCTGATTGTCCAAATGATCGCCAGACAGAACACATTCATACGGTAACTTCTCCTCCATCACGCATCGGTTCTGTGCCGTTTCCGCAATCGAAGTGGGAGTTCCAGCGCATGTCATCGATTTCATGGCCGGGAAAAGCTCCTCCTCCAACCAAACGTCCAAATCGGCGAACACCCCTCCATTCAAACTGCCATCGTCGCCGTAGCCCAATCCGCAAACGGGGACGGCGCCCAATTGCGCCAGTCGCGTCGCCAATTTGCGTCCCGCCGCGCAGAACGCGTCGGGACCGTAGGCTCGATCGCCCAACGCGAACAACGCGAATTTCACGGAAGAAAAGAGACGGTCGGGGAGGGATTTTGAGAGGAGTTGAGTCCACGTGGTTCGGATGGAGGAGGTTTGTTCGCCATCTCCGGTGGTGCTCACAAATAGTATCAACAATTGCTCCTGCTGCTGCTGCTGCTGGGGTTCTCGGCGGCCCAGGGATAAAAAATCTATGTCGTCGAAGGAACATCGTCCGCGAATGCCAATGCTAGCGGCTCCGAGGTTGGACGATGATTGTAGGAGGCGAATGGTCCGGCGAGCGCAGGCCTTGGCGCGTCCCGTTTCGGTCGCCCAGAGCATGGTGATGCTGATTGGAGCAGTAAGCGTCATGGTCGATGGTCGGCCGGTGATGTGTGATGGAAAATCTTACTCCTACTCTCCTGTTTTGAGCAAATTGGAGATCATGACGATGGATCGATTGACTGATGACGTGGGTTCTGGTGATGTATCGGTCAACGCCGGGAGATGACGGCAACGGCGGGTCGGTCGGTCGACGGGGATGGATGAATCGATAATTTTGAAAATCAAGAAGCGGGTGAAAACAAGATGACGATCAACGAGCGGAGCAATGAATCCGAATTGACGGCGGACAGGATGACAGTGAGAGAGAAGTGAGAAAATCGAGGACCAAAGATCTCGAGGAAGGGAGAAGCGCTGTCGGTGTCAGATAAAGATCTGACCTTGATCTGACACGATAAATACGGACGCACATTTCGAAGAAAGTTTTGAAACGCATTTATTCTTAAGCCTAGCAGACAGATCTTGAGATTCGGGAATAGTGTTCCATAACTCTCGACGGTGTTCATAAACTTGATTTTTCCGCGTAAATTTCTACGGGGAAATATGTACCAACACAAACAACTTATAGGAGGGTCGTAGGTTAATTCTCTGATACAAAGCGGATGCGAGTCCAACATGGACCCACCCTCTTTTGGGGGGTTGGAGTGGCGTGTACATGAAGTGATCACTCCCTGGGATATGTAGGGCTGGTTTCTTCCACATTTGTGGGCATACATTTGATAATGTTTTCTGCAGATTTTCTGTTTGACAGCACAGGGGGTAACCTTTTCTGGGCACCTAACAAATGACAGGTGGATACAGACTGATTTCAGGTGTCTGGAGAATGAATTCAGTCGGTTCGTCTCCAACCACGAAATGCGAGGCAGGTAAACACGCTGTCACATCCTCTGGCTGTATCTGGCAAAACGTAGCTTCCTTGATCATCTACCTTGGGGGGAGGGGGGCAGCTGCCGTTTACCCATGGTCCCAGTTTACACTCAGCTGCAGTAGATCCATCTCTTCTTCTGGTACAGATTGTTTCACCACAGAGACTGTATCCATATTCTGCTCTGACCCTTTGCTTACAAGGTCTCTTCCATTTTTGGCATAAAATTGTAATATTTGCACCACGCGGGCATTTCAGTTGCTTCGTCCGTGAATTTTACGTGACTTTCTTCTTGCGTCAAACTTTCTCTGTAGAGCCTTTCCCCTTTCGAAAAATATTACTTCATCTTGCATCGGAATCGTAATATCCTTCCGCTTCCATCGTATCAATGATGGGCCTCAAATTATTGCATAATCCACCGAGACTGACTGCTTGAGACACTCGACAGTAAACACTGCCTTTGTCCCGCTTGATATACCGCTCAACAATCACATTCCTGGACTACNCAATGCCTTTGTCCCGCTTGAGATAGCGCTCAACAGTCACATTCCTGGACTACCACGGTGGTGAGAAGCTCCGAGATTGTTGTTGGGTGGTTGAACCAGTTTGGTCCAGCTTCACCAGGCCCTTCCACTCCCCTTGATACTAATCATTGCAACCAGTTATCATTTTTCGCCGTTCCGTTCGCGTCCAGCACCGACTTCAAGTAGAAACCACATCGCGACTGAAGCCTCGAACACACCCGAACGTCTTCGGCGCCGACGAAATGTTGATTGATCGGTATTATACATTTTTGGGGGTTGTCCTTGAAACGATTTGTGACCTCCTCCTGCGCAAATTTTCGCCATCCGTCGTCGGTGTAGCCGGTTCCTCGCGACACTCCGCCGTTTTGAGGACAACTGTAACGTGGCGAAAAATGGTGCGGAGTTAAGTGCAGAGTCGACAAAGCTTCCTGGAAAAGTGATAAATTACCAACGTATTTGCAAGTAAAATCCACGTGCGGCAGTGCTCACCCTTGGTGAATCACATAGCCGCACTTTTTCTTCCTACACAAAGTCATGTGCTCGTAGGTGAAATCTCTGAACCAGTGAACTTCGTCAGGAGGAAGGAAGAGCCTTGCGACCGTGGATTGAATCACCAAATCCCCCAACCGGTGCGTGAAAATCAACTTTGATTCATCGATAATGCGCAGCAACGACGATGCTGGCGGCGACATGAAGAAGGATACGTCCGCCATGAAAAAGTTGTTGTAGAACCCCACCCCTCGATCTTGTTTGTACGATTCGATCGATGCCGGCGACGTAGCGTTGGGATGATGCGCCAGATACTTGTCCACCAGCGCATCGAATTCGTCCCCCCCGGGTTCGTAGGTAGGTTGCACGAAGCCGTACTTCTTCTTGTTGTCCCGCATGAAATCAAACATATTGTAATCGATCGACGAGAGGATGTACGAGTCGTCGTCCAGCCTCATGACGTGCGTGTACCCCTCCCCATGCAGGTAGAACCAAATCAGGACGGCGTACCATCGCATCATCAATCGATATCCGACGCTGAACGCCGGCCGGTGCCAGAACATGAGCTCCCACGATTTTAATCCGAACGGCAGGCTCCACCACTTCTTTTCGTCCAGGGAACGGAAGTGCAGGTGCGGACGACCGCGTTGCAATTCTGCAATGGTATTTGGATCAGGGGCATTCACACGGTCGTAGAACAGGATGACGTCGGTGGGGAATCGAGTAGCGTAGTTGGAATAGAGAAGTTCGAGACTTTTGTTCAGTTTGGACAATCCGGTGATGGGGCTACCTTGGGCGTCTAATTGCACTCCGTAGGACGAGTGGTGTCCAAATTGCACGAGATAGACGATGACATCTGTGTTTTTGCGCGAATTGGCAGTGGATTTGATTGCATTTTTTTCTTTGCTCGCCGTTTTGGTGTTGATCATTTCATCGTTGCCATCACTTGACACGAAAGTGGTCTGAGGAGGGCGACCATCTCCCATTCCTACTTCTATTGAAGTATTGCGATAGTTGAAAACCGCCGCTGGATATAGTCCGGCGATGATGATAAATGATGAGAGACATTTCAATGAACGCGTTCTCGATCTTCGATGCTTGACTTGATTCTTGTTTGCTAACAACATGCCGTTCTGCAATGGATTCACTCAGCCAGTTCGATTGCAGTGAATGCACGATGCAAAGTATGGATCCTGCAAAAACAGCAACAGAGCAAGTAGGTACTATCTATTTAAGGGAAGAAAGTGTGGTGTGTGTGTGTCTCTGTGTATGTCTGTCCGTCCGCAGCAAAGAG
>JALLOY010000032.1:6528-20579 GCA_036939835.1 Thalassiosira delicatula
TACACCAATATCATGGGGTCAAAGGTATCGAATATTCACCTTTGTCTGCCCTATTCTGTGGCACCGAGCCTGAGCTTGTACATCATTCTGAGGATTCCAGTCGGAATCATAGATTATGCAAATATCTATTACAAGAAATGAATAAGAAATGAGTGATGAATCAAGAAAAAGATACAAAGGATGGAGGTGTTCAACGTACCGGCAGCAGTCAAGTTGATGCCAACACCTCCAGCACGAGTAGACAGAAGAAACATGAAGCTGTCTTCCTCTGTTTCGAACCTGTCAATTGCCTTTTGCCGTTCATTGCCGCGAACTTACAAGGGGAGGAGAGAGCAATGCAACAGACACATACTCAGATATCACCAGGGGCAAAGTTGCAAATATTTCACAAAAATCGCTAAGCGTTTGCTTACCTCTTCCATCTAGGCGCTCATACTTGAAATCCCTAAACTCACAATAATCTGAAATCAGATGATGGTCAGTAGCAGAAGCTGAGAAACTGTTTCGCACGAAGAAGACTTAGAAGGAGGCAAACATAATCAAGCTTACTTACCCGAGATCAAATCCAGCATTTTCACAAATTGACTGAAGATCAGTACTTTGTGCCCCTCTGTGCGCAACTTGGGAAGGAGCTTGTCGAGAAGAACCATTTTACCACTTGACATCACATATCCGTATTCGTTTAGAATGTCATGTTGTTCATCAGGCGACTTGTTGTCCAACTCTCCATTCAGTGTTAAATCTTCGTGACGCTTTTCCATCTCCCTGGACTCAATGCCATCCAGCAGGAAAGGGTGATTGCAACATTTTCGTAGTTCCATTTGTATGTTCATCAATTTGGGTGCCGCCGCCTTTGATGATCCCATGCTGAGGAAGGCGTGGTTGTGCTCGAAGATGGCTCTGTAATACTGCTTCTGAATACTAGTTAGCTCGACATCAATGACGGTTTCCTCTTTGGCAGGGATATCTTTTGCCACATCTTCCTTCACCTGCATTGGTAGAGTAAAACATATCCCGCAACAGTCAGACATTGTATGATACGATTGAATCTGCAGATGAACGAGAAGGGCACTTACGCGACGAAGCATGAAGGGTGAAATTTTGCGTTGGAGTGCCTCAACCTGTTCACGGTTGGCCATGTTTCCAAAATTCACTTCAAACTCTTCAAGAGATCTAAAAAGTGCCGGCTCTTTTGGGCGTCCAAAGCACAGAAAATGATGGCAACAGATTAATGTGATCAAAAGGTTCAAGTGATTGGACTGGATTATACCACAAACATACCTATAAAGTTCAGCAAAGTCCATAGTTCTTGGGTATTGTTTTGCAACGGGGTGCCTGTCATAAGGACCCTAGACTGATATCCATACTTTAACGTGCCCTTGCCACTGAAGTGAATCAGATGAGGAGATAGTGCAGGATTGAGCGATGATGCAAATCTTATCTGAGTGCATGCTAGCATGATGTTTAGTCTTCGATCTTACCTAATTTCTTTCATGCACTCCAGCAGCTTTCCTTTGACATTGCGCAAGCGATGCGCTTCATCGACGACAGTGACCCTCCACGGCACATCTCCAATGACATCAAAGTCGCCAATCAATGTGTCATAGGTTGTGACTAGGACATTGAACTTAAGATAGTCAGGTGTATGAGGGCGATCTTCGTAGTACCACTCGTATTCCCTCAACACATCTCGCCAGGTACGCTGTCGATCGTGATAGACACAACACTGCATGTCGGTCCAGCCTTCGAATTCACGACGCCAGTGTTCCACTGTACTTAGTGGAACCTGAATTAGGTGTTCAACATTTCACTAGACGTAAGGGCATATTTTCATAATAAAAAGAGAGGCAAAGACGAGACTTTTCACAACTTACCACCACCAGGAAGGGTCCATTTATTTTCTCCACGCGATACAAGTGCTCAAGATACGATACAATTTGTACCGTTTTCCCAAGACCCATCTCATCAGCCAGGATACAGCCATGGTGTTTGTAGAAACAGCTTGATAGCCAATTGACCCCGTCCACCTGATAGTCTCGCAATCTGTTCTCGTTCTTGTAGCTGTGGGGTTCCTTTGGATCATAGAGCTTCTCCCGAAATTCGAGATACGCTTCCCTGCCTTTCTTGGAGTCCCTCCCTGACGGAACTTTTTCGGTGACCACCGCTGACTGCTCAGCGTATCGCCATCGGTAACCACCCACTTCATCTCCGAGATCAGCATCGTAGGTTCCCTTCAGTACCTTTTGGATATTTTCCAGGGATAATTGCATCGTAGAAGCTGCATCTTCAGCGTTGGCCCAGATCCGAATGGTCTCCGATGTGATCGTCGATATTTGCTCGACTTTCGTTGTTGATTTCTTTTTGGGTTTTGTCGCTTCTTCCAATTCCTTCAATTTCTTTTCTTCCTGTTTCTGCATTTCTTCCTCCGCTTTCCTCGCCTCTTCTTCTGCTTTTTCTTTCTCAGCCGCAATTTGCTTCGACGAAGGAAGCGGGTAATTGTCAAATTCATCAGCATCAGGCACCTTGTTCGTCAAAGATATGGCAAGCTGGAGCTGAGACTTCTTTCCGATTATGGAGAAGTCCGTCTTTTTCACAGGAAGTTTGTTAAGTTCTGCCATTTCATTTTCGTCCTTGTGAGTCTTCTTTTCTTCTGATTCGACCTTGGTTTGCGATTCAGTTGGGGTTGCTGATAGTGTTTTGTTGCTTCGAGTAAATGCACCATCCACACCATCAAACTGTCAAAGGAAAGATGTTGAAAAAGGTTTTTCATAGTAAGCTCTCGCAGAGGGAAAATAGAATGATCCTTCTGCAGAATGATGTGCTACTCACATAATATGCAACATCTTCATCTCCACCTTCATCACTGCTATACCCAACATCCAATCCATTGAGTAGACTGTATGCAAGATGCCGTGTTGATTCCTGCTTATACAAGACATACTCTAGTCCTGGAGCGTCAACTTGCGCTAAAATTTCTTTCGCTTTATCTTTTGTTGGCGACTCCATTTCATTCTTCTCCTTACAATCTTCTTCCAACGAGTTCTTCTTCTCTGCATCAGAAGTGCCCTTCTTCGGTGTCACTCCGTTATTCCGAGAGTCCGTTGTAGAAGTGTCATCGTTCTCGTCGCCTTGCATTATTGCCTCATCGTCGCTGTCTGGCTCAATATCCGACGCCGAGTCGTCGCTCTCCGAATCGTTGTCCGACCCGGCTGCTGAAGCGTCCTCGCTAGATGTGCTGCTGTCGTCTGTTCCTTCCTCCGCTTTGGTCAATGCCAGCGATCTCTTCGCCAACAGTCGACGACGATCTTGTTTGTACCCGGCCTTGAGATCTTCGTAGAGATACCTGCCCAAAGAGCCGCAGCTCGTTGTGAACCCTCCATCTGCCTCAAAGTCCTGACAGACGAACCTCACGTAGGAAAACGTGGGAGCTTCCTTGAGCATAGGAATGACCTCATTGAAAGATTTACCTACCGTACTTATACCGTTAACGGCGATGATAATGTCTCCATTTTTGCGAATGAGGCGATTGATTTCAGCTGGGCCCTTGTTGCCATCCGGTTGGGGGCGGTATCCGAGAAAAGCAACGCAATCTCTCACTGCACCCACGTTGAGCAAGAGTCCCCATGGTGTCACTTTGGAGGGGGGAAAGTCAGGTGAGGTTTTACGGATGCATTACATCAAAGTGTGAAATACAAAAGAGAACCTTACGCACCAGGAAGTTTCACATCGTATTCTTCATGCAGCAGGGGCGGAAGCAGCGAACAGTGGTGACTATTGGTCATAATGCTGTCGTTATTCGCCACCTTCCAAACAAGTTCGTTTACTATCGACACCACCTCCACCGAAAGTCTCTGTTCACCACCAGAAGAGTCAGCAGCGGCGCCACCACTCGTCACAACCTTTTCATTAGGCCCGCACTCTGCGCCCAATAGACATGGAGTGTCCATCCCAAACTTTTTGAACTGAAATGCCCGCGTCTGCGCGTGAAGCTGTGATCGCATCATCGCCAACTCGGCCGTCCCCCCCGCATTCTCTTGCGTGATGGTGACAGCCGATTGAATTACCTCCTGCACCTCCTTTTCAGTCATATCCGGACTTTCGGGAGTCACGCCCTCGATGCGACGAAATTCGGCAATTATTTTGTCATCATTGATATCTTCCTGTGTTTCCCACGTACAGTGCTCGTACCCCAAACCACCCCATTTAACGAGGAACATTTTTTGCTTCACCTGTTTTTTGGGAATGTCACCCATTTCGGCCCGCTTGCGTGCTGCCTGCTCAGTTACAGCCGACAGGATGGTGACGGTGCGATTCTTACCAATCTTGGGGGCGCAGGCTGGGCAGTGCCAGATTCCCTTAGGTACCTTCTTGAGCTTGGGCGTAAGGCAGTTGATGCTATACATGGCATCGCAGTGATCGCAAAGCACCATTTGGCTATCTGGTGTCTTGCACGCGCCGTCAGTGTTGCGGCAGGAGGGCTCCCATGGTCGCGCCGCTGGGTTGGCCCATCGCAAATAACGATCGCGGAAGTCAAGGACCCACGCGTGGTACAGCCGCTCGAAGAGTTTGGACATGTAGTCAGCAACATGCCAAATTTGGGATCCATGCTGGTTATAAATCTTGCAATTGTTCCAGACCTTCCTGACGTCTCGCGCAAACACCTCTGGTCCCATGTAGTTCTTAACGCTTTTCAACTTCTCGCGTACGGTACCAAGGTCCATCGGAACATCCACCACTTCCAAGTAGTCCGTGTATGTGTCCGTATCTACCGGCTCCAAGAAGATCGACGCAAAGGGATCGTCGACCAATCGGTTCAATACTGCCTCGCATCTCCGAATGGGCTGCCACATTTCAGTTGGACGCTGGGCGCGTTCCATAAGAGCCTTCTCTTTCTCATACAGCGTCATTTCCTCGCTGGCTAATTGGATGAAGGGTGCCTGTTCCTCCTCACTCATTTTGCGCCAAGAGTCGCCCAGCAGGGTCATGATCTGTGGCAGCGTTGCATTGGAGTGGTGTTTGCCAAAGTAGGAACGATAGATCCCCTGGTAAAAGAGATAAGAGGGACGGGGCTTCCGGGGAGGCTCGGTGAAGTACCCATCCCGGTAGGGGTTGTCAGAGCCAGGATAGGAGCGGTAGTATGGTTCTTCCTTGGCCACGATTTTTCGGAGGTTTTCAATGGTCATTGTGCCTGGCTCACCGATTTCTGTAATATCATCAGCAAAAGATATCAATGATATGCAGACTGTTTAGGTGATTTTTCAAACATCTCTGATGCAAAAGTGAGCTAATGTTGAGAAAAGCGTTACCCGCTTAGCTAACACAGTATTGTGATAGCTTGGTGGTCAAGTATTTCTCAATATTGGCATTGAAGTGAGGCCACTGCGCAAGATTACACGTGCGGGAGCCGCATCACAAAATAATAGCTACAAAATCATACATCTCAGCGACTGAAATGCCGACCCACTGAGTGATGCAGCAAAGAATGCTATTGTGCACAAATCAAACAAATTTACAACAACACTCGCTGCTCTCGGTTCTTGCCGCAGCAGCCGACTAAATCAGACATGGATAATGTATGTTTGATTTCATGTGGTCATCACAGGCAAGCGCTCGTGTGTGAGCCATTTTTCAGAGACGCACTCTACGTACCAACTACTTCTTCCACTTCTTTCTCTTCGCCATCCTCGAGCTTCTTCTCATCGGACTCCTTCGTGTCCTCATTTTCCTTATCCTCCTCCTCTTTCTTTTCTTCTCCTTCTCTATCATCAATGGCACCACCCATCTCCTCCGCCTCTAGTCTCTTCTGCTCCTTCTCCCACTTGATCAATTCCTTATCACTTAGCTCTACCGTAATCTCGTGATCTTCCTCGGCCAATATCCTCCCTGGTTCCGTAAAAGAAGGGTCGACAGTAGGATCCTCCAAANCACGCCTTGGATTGAAGGGAAGGATCAGTGTGGGCAGGAGCAGGTGGATACGATGCCCATGAAAGCGTGGAGGTGGAAGCACCAGCGATCGGGGTTTTCTGGCAAAATACAGGATGTCAGTGGCTCCTGTGGAGGGCCGTGACGATAGGACAAAGGAGACGATAGCACAGGCAGCGCTTACATTCCAGGAATGGAGGAGGTTGGTGGTGAGGGTTCAGTTTGCAGGTATTCCTGAAGGCGTGAACCCATACGCGACAATACCATGGTACTCGTACCAGTTTGGGGTGGATGAACCCCAGGGGAACACCAGGATAATTGCACAACTGTTATTGCATTCAGTACATAAGGTTGGCGGGGTGGTGGTCGCTAGTCCGATATTGGGGATGTCAGTGGAGGGCTGGGTGTGGACCTGCTGGGCAAGTGGGAGGAAGGCAAACGACACACAGTTATTTTGTCAACATTGGGCGATGTTTGTGCTTCCCTTATACTTGGATATAGGCATTGAGGGGGCCGTGGTATATAAGAACCAGGACCTGTTGAAGGCAATACGAGAGATGCTGGAACAGGGTATAATAAGTTTTGATGACTATGGATGCTATAGGGAGGCAGTTGACCCCAAGGAGGGGGAAACCCATGCTTAGGTGCTCCCCTCTAATGAGATTCCTCCACCGTGGTACACGGAGGACTCTGAGGCAACGGAGCAAGGGGATTGAACGGTGGGGTCACAGACCCGGGAAAAGGAGAATGTCTTGGTTAGATCTGAAACAGAGAGTGAGGAGCCAGACATGAAGAAAGAAATGAGAAAACAACAAAGAAAGATAGATGAACTGCAGGTGAAGGTGGACAGATTGCTGAAGGTAGTGGAGGGGGGAGAAGATGTGCTCCCCCCACTACTTTGGTCATGGAAGAGCTGAGCGAAGTACAGTCTACACTGACGGCGCACACAAGGGAGATGTCCTGAGCGCTGGATGACATTGGGGCGGGACATGCGGAGAGGTTGTCTAATCAGACAAAGATGTATTTGGGGAGGATGCTGGATGTACAGATGCGGGCAGAGCAACGGATGGATGCTGCTAGGGACCAGCACGTAGAGCAGTGCTGGGTCTCCAATAAGGTTTTGACACATTCAATGGATCAGTTGGCGACAGTGACGTACCAGATGTGGGAGATGTGCCTCAGGGTGGACCGTGGCCGGGAGGAGACACGGCTTGTTTATAACCATATAAAAAGTGCGCTTGGGATGGAGAAAGGAGACGTGGACTATGTGAAGGCATATGAGGAACAATTGGATGAGCTGAAATTCCAGTTTGATTGAGAGGATTTGGCCTTTGAGAACAGTTTGAAAAAGCAAGGTTGGGTGGGATGAGGAAGATGGGAAGATATCAGGAGCAGAAGGGCAAGAGGAGGGGGGAGGTGATCCGGATCCGGAAGCGAGTTTGGAGTCAGGGTCGTCAGTGGTCCCCCGACAGATGAAAGGAGGGTGTGTGTTAGGGATGGGTGCTGGAATGCTGGGAAAGTGGGATTCCCTGGAAGAGAAAGGGGCGGGAGGATTTGAGGGGGGGGTACAGCGTGATGAGGGAACAAGAGGGCGGCGACCGGAACAAAGGAGGTGACAGCCTTTTCCGGGGGAATCGCTGGTCCACCCGGTGGACAAGAAGTACCTACAGAACCCTATGGAATGGGGGAAATGGGAGCTGAGTGAGAGGTGGGGCGGGAAAGATGTTCAGCCGGTACGGCAGGGGAAACGCGAAGTATGGGGGGCACCGTGGAAAGGGAGACGGGAGAAACGGTAATGTCTGGAGTGGGGGAGGATGAAGGGGGAGTATCCAGGTCGGGGTTGGTAGCATGCTTGGCCAGGGAGGAACAGGTGAAAGTGGGAGTGGGAGGGGATAGACATGGGGATAGTGGAGGTAGTGTGCCCAGTGAAAGCGAGGGGCAGGTGTTGGGGGGGACAACAGCGGGGCTGAAGAGCCCACCGGAGTTGATGGGGAGAGAGGAGGATGGGGCAGGAGACCGGAAGGAGGCTCAGAGAGGGTGCGGGAACACGCCTTGGATTGAAGGGAAGGATCAGTGTGGGCAGGAGCAGGTGGATACGATGTCCATGAAAGCATGGAGGTGGAAGCACCAGCGGATAAGGGGTTGGCGGATGCCTCCCCACTGGCAACGAGGACTAGACTTGAGGCAAAGGCCAGACAACAACAGTGAAGAGAGATCGGAGAAACGAGACTAATAATATTATTTTGCTATTATTCATAGATTCGAGATCAGCGGCGGTCTTCCATTCGAGGTGGAGGTACGAACGACCTTTGTATTTGATTAGGTATTCGTAATCCATTTCTGACATGACGCCCGAATGATCTTCCTCGTTTTCGTCCTTGCCGGAGGGAGAGAGTTTCTTCGACTTCTTTCTGGATTTGGATTTGCTGCGCCGTGTAGCGTGACCAATCTCTTCCTCTGCCTCGTTCCCAGGGCTTTGATCGCCTGCGTCAGGGGCGGCGGCGGAAGAGGAAGAGGCAGCAGTTCGATCCTTGGCATCGTCGATCGGTCTCCTTCCTACGATCACTTCAATCGAGGGAGTACCATCGTCTTCGAACTCTGGCTCAAAAGTAAACCGTTCTCTCAATGGAAGTTGTGAGGAATCGTAGCCACGTTCGGTGTAGATTGGTTTGGACCGTTCGAAGGACATGCCACTCTCGAGCATGCCTTGATTGGCATTGTATGACTTTCTAGGACGACTTTTTTTCCGCGAGGAGGCCGGCGGTTGCTCCTTGTCCGAGTCTTCGAAGACGTCGTTATCACTGAACTGTTGCTCGATGCTATAGTCGACCTTCTTTCGAGGTCGACGGGTTCTGCTGGTGGAGATTGTTTCTTGAAGCATGTTGTGTGTAGATGAGGGGAGTAGATTCTATCTCTGGATGTCACCAGTGGTCTAGAGGCGCTCTCGACCTTGACTATTGTGATCTTAGTCTTGTTGGTTCTTGAAGTCGTCAAGTATTTTGATTGAAAAATTGGGGCAGAAGAAGCAGAATAAACAAATGAATGAGAACAATGTCTGTTAGTCGTTGCGCTCAAGTAGCATCAAATGAAATTCCATGATAATATCTTGTGAAAGCAATCATGGAACATGAATTTCCGCTGTTACGAGCCTTGCAGTGAGGCACATCATATGCGAACTTGCAGTGAGGTACGCAAAAAAGCAGCTGAGACAACGCGCCCTTGCGAAGACAGTGACGAACAAGGTTAGACACCCCCAGTCAATTATTCCCGGAGAATGAAAGACGGAGAGAAGCATTGAATGAATTCCATTTTTCTAATGGTGGCATAAGACGTGTCCTGGGGCAGCGGTTGTATGTCTAATGAGCATAGACCAAATGTTTTCCGCGGATGACTTCATTCGAGTAGAGCAAGGGTAGAGAGGGGCACCATGAAGTGGCTGAAAAAGTAGCTCGTTTTCATTGATGCCCATCAACCCTCCCCCGACCAAAAGTAACGCACAAACCTAACGATCAAGAGGCGGCTGCTGGCTTCGCCCTGGTGATTGCCGTTGCGAACCGAGCACCCGAGGGTCTTCGCCTGTTACAAGAGACAGAGAGAGGACAACACATCTGCGGTGGCTTGGTCGAATCCTCCCCCGGTCAAAAGCTCGCGGGATCGTTCCCCTGGCCTCAATGGCTGTCCAACCATGCGCAAACGCATCACCCGCCATACATAATGTTATTACTAGATAAGATGCCGCGAGAGGTCCCCGCTGCTTGAGCGGAGGGGCGAGCTGTGCGGTGGGTGTTCGGTAATCCTCCCCCAACGAACGGATCACCGGGGCGGGGACGGTGGCATCGGCGCCGTGCCGGCTGTCAGAGGGCGTAGAAACGCGCCAATTTTTTTTCTCCGATGAAAAAAAAATGTTATTTCGTGTCGGTCGGCGGCAGACAAGTCCCACACCGCACCTCCTCGGTTCGCGCGACAATTCACATCTCAAAAAAAATTTTGACCGGCGGGGGGCAGGTAGGTATTGGTATTGGGCGATAGTCGCTCAGACGTCCACAAACCGCCGACGGACTCACCTGTAAAAACAGAAATGCTTTCACCACGACACCCTATCGATTCCCATTCCAACAATGTGTTGCTTGTGGGGGTGGTCGCCTCCGTCGACGAAGTCAATAGGCGGAAATGCTCAACCTAGAGATAGCTAGGTAGGATATGTACGATAGCCATGATCATGCTAGCATGGCTGGGCGGGTGGCCGTCGAGGCGGGCGAGCGTCGGGGTCGCTTGGTCCCCTTCTTTCGCTTCGGTCAGTCGTCGCCCCTCGCGCCATAGGAAGGTATCGTATGTATCTACATACGTGCTCGCCAGTTGGCTGTCGAAATGCACTAGATTGTGTAGTTTAGATGTCTAAATAAACTACATTGTTGCTACATTGGGTACCACTCTAGGACTATTTCGTCTGTCACTACTACTTCTACGTAGAGTACAAAGTAATTGCGGACGGATGGATGCGAACTGCAAGTCCGAGTACCTACGATACCCACCCCGTCGTGCTGAGGTTACAGGCTACTCCTAGGTTGGTATGGTACGTAGGTAGGTAGGTACGTATGTCAGAAAACTACAAACAGGGCGACTCCTGTAACCCCAGAGATTTCAGACCACGAAAACACCCTCCAGGAACTATTCATCTTTCCCACTCCTGGATTTTGGCGCGCGAGACAGAACAAATAGAAAATCGTAATAATAGCCAACAAAGATCCTCCACCATGCCCATCGGTCCTGCTCTCACCCCGGATCCCGACAAGGCGCCACCACCTACCGTCCCGATCCACGATGTGCTCGAACACGACGACGCTGTGTCGTTGCTGCTTCCAACTCCCGTTGCGCTGTTCGATCAGGTTCGCAACGGCAACACCGTCAGCATTGCTCATTCTCTCTGTTCCGCTTCGAAACGTCTTGCCTCTCCTCGTGCCGTTTCGACGATGGCAGTGATGGCAGCGCGATCACCGCTGAAGAGGCGGGCGAACTCAGCGGCGTCTCCCGTTCGTGCCGCCATCGTCAGTGCAGCCTCTGTTGCTGCTTTGATTGCTAATGCCATCGTGCCTAATACCATCCCATTCCCTCCGCAAATAAACCGGCGTTTTTGTTGGAACCGTCGTCCATGGTGGAGGCGCTCGTCGAGAAGGCAGGTTACGAAATGAGGGACGTGACAACCACGGAAATGCACGCCGTCCAGATGGCGACATTCTGCCTGTCAACTCTGCGGATTTTCAGCAACACAGACGGGTTGGGCATGGCCCTGAAATACTCCAGAGACCTTGTTGACAAGTTCACAGACACAATTGTTCCCAAGCGCGTTCACGCTCGGGTGGACGGACTAGCAAAGAAATGGATTGCAAAGGTAGCCAGGGAGGGCAGATATTCGGAGGACGGGCTCGGCCTGGGCCCCCTCCGGGACGACCACGATGACAAGGAAAAATCAACGTTTCGAATTTGATCCAAAAGGCGGCGGAGAGGTTCCTACAATGGCTGTGCCGGGTGTTGGAAGAGTCTCCGTACAACGTCAAAAAATGCCGTACTTTCAGAGGAAAGGGCGGAGCACAAGGTTCCAATTTTGGTTGCAGACCATGCACAGCATATGAACAAACCATGACGTCCTATGCAATTTGGTCAGCAACTCATCTGCTCATCTGATTTATGCTGAAGAATTTTAATTAAGAAGAGCAGGTTATAGAATGATACTTGTAGGAGTTGAACACTGCCGAAAGCTGATCTCAAAGCAATTGTTATAAATATGCACTGTAGCTAGACGACTCCTTCCGTTGAAATATGATCTTGAAGCCGGTGGTACAAAAAACACCACAATTATGATTTCTTGCAAGCCAACTCATATTTCTTTGTGGCAGAAATGCTTCCAACTCAACTTGACAAAATAGGTTGCCTTGCCAAGCCTGCAGGCTAAAAGTTTCCAAATAAATCGTGGCAAAAGGTTGACTAAGGGAAACCCCAATCCTGAGAGACGTATTACCAAATGAAGAAGAGTTGATTCAAAGCCAGCGGAAGAAGTTTTTCCTGCCCCCAACTCCTTCAGCCCGTCAAGACAGAAAACGACAGGCCTCCTTCAACTAAAAGACACTCTTGTGTGATAGTCCTCTCCATTCACGGGCGCCGACGATGGATACCCGCTCTTATTGGCGTTCAACAAAAGGTCTCGATCTTTGTCAGCTCGTTTGTCAGCTGTTCGTCCGGTTGCTCCTACCACTGGACGATTGTTCCCGATATTTCTTCTGGTAACTGATTCACGGACGACTCTAACCTGTCAATTCTGTTCTCGACGGCGGACGACCGCTCGACACTGTCGTTGCTGACAGAGTTCAGGTAACAAGCAACCAACTCAGGCAAAGCCGGTGCATCAACCTCCCTGTTAGACAGCACATTGAGGTAGACAAAAACGCCGTTGCGGTATCAGAGTTGTGGGGACCATGACCATTCAAACTGTTTAAGTAGCGGTTATCGTCTGGGAGCAGACGTCGTTCACCACCCCTGCCTCGCAGTATTCCCACACGTCGCTAGCAGGCACCGGATCATTGATGGTGATGTCGACTTTATTGAACCATTGCCGTTTGGTGTCAAGTCCGTACGGCTAGTTTTCGATCATGACCACCTTGCACTTGGGCCTCAGTTCATTGGTGTTGCCCTGAACCCTCCCTGATACGGCGGAGAATAAGGCGCTGAAGGCGGCCATGATGCCTGCAACTTCCAATACAGATGTCGGTCCGCCACTGCCGCTGTTGCTTTTACTCTGCGCTTTCGGTACAACTGACGCTGCTGAATTGGCCATTGGCCACCAGAATTTTTACGGCCCGGGAGTTATCGAGGGTTAGTTCTGCCGTTCGACCCTTTTGACCTCGGCATGCTGGAGCGCGTTGGTGTTGGATAACGTCTTTTGCGTTTCGGCATCGTTGGTTGCGGATAGTAACCGCGTCAATAGCGGGCGGACTAATGGGATGGACATGATGGGGCTGCTGCTATTTGTATGATGTATACGGTTTGTGATGTGTGACGTGAGGAATATTGACGTCTGATGATTTCACCAAAAGTTCCTGGAGGGTGTTTTCGTGGTCTGAAATCCCGGCCCATCTTATGATGCGCCCTATCCTTATCACGTCTGAAAATAACATATATACCACTAAGGATAATTCATAAGATGGGACGGACAATGGCCTGGTATCGACTTACATACCTAGGTAGATACTTACACATGTCTCTCTATCCATGCACGATCCATGCATGCTGCAAACTCCCAATCTTTACTTTACTTTTCATCCATCTTCACACCACACAAATCCTGCACGAAAAAATAACAATAACAATGGCGGAACCATCCAAGACCGAGGAGGAACACCGCCGCCGCCTCCTCGATCCCTTCCATCGCTACTTCCTCCGGCGCCTAGGGCTCATCTCCGACGAGGTCAACTGGCCCGGAGCAGCGGATTCGGTCTACGACACCGATGCCGCGGACGTCGACGGCGGCGGCGGCGGCGGGGCGTCCTCCTCATCGTCCTCGGCATCGGCATCGTGGCGCGCCCGCGACGCCCTCACCTCGTTACTGGGGCCCGACGTCAGCACCGTCATGTCCGATTCGGGATTGACCAAGAAGGAAATGGCGCTCCTGGCCGGAAACTTGTTGGATTCGGACGGCGGATCGTCCTCCTCGAGGATGGTCATCCCCGTCGATTCGATCGTGTCGTCCCTTTACGGGAGAAGGAGGAGGGACGCAGCAGCGGACGCCGAGCAATGCAATCGCAACTTCGACGATGTTGGCAAGGATGCGAACGTCGACGGCAGCGGCGGCGGCGGTGGGAGGAAGGATCGATCTGCCGTTCCTCTTCCTCTCGACGCGGAAATCGTGAGACGAGCGTTCGATGCCGCCGCGTTCGCCATCGTGAGGGGGGACGCGCGCGCCGCCTCGCTGGCCGCTGGGCCGTCACCCTCCGTCGCGGCCGCGGACGAAACCGTCCGTTTCGGGTGGGGCGGTGTTCCGACTGCGGCGGGATCCGCCGTAGCCGTCGCGCGGGGCGGACGACGCGAAACAACAACCGATTCCATCGCGAGGAGGAGGGGAGGCTCGTAATCGGTTG
>JALLOY010000033.1:0-19550 GCA_036939835.1 Thalassiosira delicatula
GCCGACGTTTTGAGAAGGTGGGTTCCCTGCAGGAATTGTCCCTTGCTGTACCATGACCTTTGTAATATCAATAGAAATAGGAAGGACCACGCGTTTCAAGCATGCATGTGTCTGTTTTGCTGGCCCCATGTGCAATCTACACATTCCATTATCTTGTTTATCTTATTGGAGTTTCCTGCAATCATTATAGCATATATTTTTAATGTGGTCTTGCCTTTGAGCTCTATCAATATTACCCAGTCAGCTCTGGCCCAGCACCTCCATTTTTCTCATAACCGAGCAATCGTATTTTCATGTTGTGAATGGTGGCTACGATCATCCTGTGTCACTGTGCCATTGACGTGGCCTTGCCCAGGATGACTTCTTTGCCATACTTGTTGCTGCAAACTCGGCCACGTCGAAATCTGACGACAGGGTGAAAATGAAACAAAAAGAATGGCAGGTATTTCTGGACAATGCAGGGCTGTGCAACGGGTGGTAAGAATCATTATAAAGTGTCATTTGGGGATGTGAGCAAGGATGGTGAATCTGATGGGGGGAGATGACTATAAGCAATACTTTGTACCTGCCAGTAGACAGTCAGGGAGATGGAAAGTCTAGTGCCCCAAACCAAAATGCATTTTAGGTTGCAAAAAATGATGCAAGCTAGGGAAATGATGATAAAGTCAGCTCTGGAAAAGGCAAGGCGCCTTTGGATGGAGGAGACTCAGTCTAGGTTCTTGTCTCTTGCACACATCATGGGCAAATAGTATGGCCAAGAATTCAGCCACGAAAGTAGTCATGGAGATTCGTGAATCAGGGATATCCTTGATGATGTTACTTCATTTCTATTAGGTAACCCACAAAGCAAGACTGTCACTAGCATTCTCTTGTGCAGAAAAAATACAGGATTAACATACTGGCACAGATTAGTGGTCTATTAGTTATTAGGAAAAATGGTGAATGTCGAATGTGCTTTCAATCATTACCATTACTTAATCATTTTCTGTGTTTCTGTTGCATGTCATTCTTGGTGAGAGTGTAATTCTGCAGCAACTCGTTTGCCCGAGGAGTGAACAGATGTGCTGAGGAATTCCAAACTTGTTGGAGGTTTGAGTGTTCATTTGAGTTGAATGAGAGGTTACTGATATTCATCCCCTGTGCACACTGTGAAGGTGATCCCTTCCCTCAAAAACATCAGTTGATTGTGTCAGATATGGCACGCTTAAATGTTAGTGTTTGGGGTCTAAGTAAATACTTATGGTATGGAGTAGAATGTAAGATGGTAGCCTATGGTATCATGTCTAATTGTTAATCTACAACAGCAATGATGGCACGCATTGACAACCAATAAATGGACAGAGCATTTCATAAGATTCAGCCCACACATATATACTCGTCTTGCTGCAGCCGCCCCGTCTCTGCACTCTTCTAATCTGTAGAAATGTTTTTAGTATCAAGAAAGTTTGTAAGTATAGTGAGTTTTGATGAATTTACTTGCATTTTGAAATATGCAGTTTCAAATTTTCGGCATAACTTACCCGTCTCACCAGTTAAAATTATGCAATATGTGTCTCCTTCCCACCCCAAAGCACAACCGTCAATTAAACAGCCGCTCCTTTGGCTTCATGTATGAAACAGGGTAAGTGGACAGGTTCATATTGTGGAAGAGCGAGGAGGATGCAATTTTTGCAAAAACGATCAAGAAAATCCCACGGCAAACGGCACTCACGTCTTCTTCACTGCCCCGGTTACCCGCCACCCCATTGTGGGGGTGCAAAAAAACGTAGCCATCAAAAAAGGCACTTGCATCCACTCGGTCGCTAAAATATGAAGAAATTTTTGAGATTTTGGTTAGAATGCAAATTTTGAAAAGACAATCGAGACAATCCCACAGCAAAGGGCACTCATGTCTTCTTCGTCACCCCAGCTGCCCGCCACCCCATTGTGGGGGTGCAAAAAGACGCAGCCATCAAAAAAGGCACTTGGATCCACTTGGCCGCCAAGTTATGGGGAAATCTTTGAGATTTGGTTAGATTTTATGATTTGTCGCAAAGGATCAAGAAAATCCCATGGCAGAGGGCACTCACGTGTTCTTTGTCGCCACGGCTACTCACCCCCCTCTTGTAGCCTTGCCAAAGTACAGCCGCAAGAAGATATGGAGAAATATCCATATCCGCGTGGAAAATTGAGAAATTAAGGCAGTTTGTGAGAATACCGCAAATAACATTAAAAGTAGTGGACGGATCACACGCTAAAGGGCAGTAATGCATTCGTCTTACCGAGCGCTACGCATGGATGTCTTGCAGCGTCACGAGACGGCAGCAACGCTATGATAGGGCAAGCGGAGTGCGCCATGGTTTGGTGGATGTCATGTTCCGCTGCCATGGCCGAAGATTGTGGTGGTTGGTGTTGACGGCTGACGTCTCCGAGAGGGATCCGTGACTGAAAGTTTGCGCGAGACTAAAAATAAAGCCATTAGATAAAGTTAGCATGACCTTAATTATTTTTCAGATAACCTAATTTAAGCGATGTACATACTAATGATTCCAAATCATTGTAGCCTGGGGAGTGGTGGCCTATAAAATTGAAAAGGATGAGTCAAAAGAAAAATTGAGCTTCACGAAACTAAGTTGCTTGGTCCATTGAACAAGATAGAGCAGTTAGACAATATTGTACGTACTCCTAGATACTCTACAATACAACTTTTGTATCTCCGGCCGACTAAGTTTTTGATTGGAACTAGAAAGTTTGTACGTTGGTCCAGAGCATCGTGCCACTGCTGGACAGGCAAGATAAGGACAACCGCCTACTAAAAGGCAAACTGAACACCCCAGTGTTAGTGGAAATGTTTGGTGCAGTGGCCTTCGGCTACCATTCGAAGCCCACTGGAGAGTTGTACTTGAGAACCGTGGGGAAGGTAACCTTGTGAACAGACTGTGGGAGGTCTAGAGCGCCATTAATCACCAAATTTCAGGTTATTGTAGAAAGTGAACAATTTACTGACCCAAACCTTCTTCTCTCCCAAAGAATCGAGTAGTCGGGCCTCTGCAGCAATGGAACCGCCGGCGCAGGCTCGTTCACAAAGGCCATCACTCTCGATACCGAGGGGGAAAGATCAAAATATCTCAAAAACCAATAACTAGATCAAGGGATCAAAACAGTTATGAGCGTTGGGTGTGTGTGGGGGGGGGGGGTAGATGAGCGGTGTCTTCCTCCTACCAATACTTGACACATTCGGATACATGGAAATCCCAGTCATCCAGGTTGGACTAGCGACCTACCACAGACAATCATGCCCATTGGTGGCACCAGTGGTGGGGAGATTCTTTGGGAAGAAGGGATAACAGTTGAACACATATGACACAACCTTAGTGGCAGATTCACTACCAGGGCAGGGCCACAGCGCACTCTACTGCCACCTCCAGGCATTGTCATCTTTATGGTGCAACTGGGTAAGATTTACTCAGAGAAGGAGACAGCAAACTTCCTCTTGGGGAAATTATTGACCAGGTGATATCATGCTACGTAACCCACATCGGATTGTTCCCCGTAGCATAGAATGCACCACATGGCTTTGTACCATATACCCATGCAATCAATTTCCCCAGGGGAAAGTAAACAGTACACAAGATCATCTACGGCTGAAGCATTTTTGAATATCCATACATACATAGCTTGCAACAGCCACTACAAGCACAACAATGAGCACATTTTGCACACCAACAAGAGAGGGTGGGAGGTAACAAAACAACATGGAAGGAAATTTGAGAATCTGGATGAAAGATTGCTTCAAGCATGGCGGGTATTGGTAGCGGTGAAGTAACAGGACCATTCCAGATGGCCCAAACACGATGCTACCTGGACCAAGTCATCCTACTATGTGTAAGATAGTCTGAGAATATTAAGGAAGACTTCAAGAAAATACTGGTGAAAATAGTGGCAGTGGCGGCAGCAGGTGGTGTGGGTGTGTCAATTTTCCTCCTTGCCAACAGAGAGGAGGGAAAGTAGCAAAAGACATCATGCTCCACCAATTAGGGTAATCGATACTGGTGAAAATGATGGCAGTGGCGGCAGCAGGTGACGTGGGGATGCCAATGTCCCTGCTCGCCAAAGCAGATAGAAAAGGAGGAGCAATGGCCATCATGCTCCACCAATTCAGGCAAGTGATTGGAGTAGCCATTGTCCAAGGAAATGCCAAACACAAACTGGGTCAACTGTACTACGTGCAAGGCTTGTGGGAAGAGGTAACAGAGGCATAACCGAGAAACCATAGCAACAACAGATGGAGGTCAAGCCAAAACGGCCACACCAGTTGGTACAATGAGCACACCCAGCAAGGGTCTAGCACAATTGAACAGTTGCAGAATGATACAAGTTCTGTGTTCAGAAGGCAAAAGTCAAAAAGGAACAACAGACACTACAATCAATCAGATAAGATAACGAAACGATTTCAAAACAAAAGATACACAATCAATCACTACTACAATGAGTACAACTGCATCAACGGGGATAAGAGTCAGGTGCCATGCAGTGGTAAGAAGGTGCCGTGGAACAAATAAAAAAGAAATGATTGCCACAATGTGTTTGTACTATAAAAGAGAAGCACTACAAGACAAAAAGCATGATCTATTGGTGTATTAAAAAAATTGATTGGTAACCAGAGGCAATCCATGCAAAGGGGGCAAAATAGCATTGGTAGAGGAAAGATTTCCCTGCTCACCAACATAGATAGAAAAGGAGGAGCAATGGCCATCATGCTCCACCAATTCAGGCAAGCGATTGGAATAGCCATTGTCCCAGGGAATGCCAAACACAAACTGGGTCCACTGTACTTTGTGCAAGGATCACTAGAAGAGGTAACAGAGACATAACGGAGAAACCATAGCAACAACGGATGGAGGTCAAGCCAAAACGGCCACACCAGCTGGTACAATGAGCACACCCCACAAGGGTCTAGCACAATTGAACAGTTGCAGAACGATACAAGTTCTGTGTTCACTAGACACAAGCCAAAAATGAACAAGAAATACTACAATCAATCAGATGAGATGACAAAATATTTGTAAAAGAATACACAAAGCCCAACACTCAACAATGAGTACAACTACATAAGCAGGCAAAAGAGTCAGGTGCCATGCAGTGGTGAGAAGGTGCCATGGCACAAATTAAAATGAAATGGTTGCCACAAGGTTTTCATGTTATCGGAAGGAAGTACTACCAGCCAATCCCAATGATCTATTGGTATATTAACTTTGGTTAATCGATACCCAGTGTCAATCAATGCAAGGGGGTTGGGAAAAAGGACATTGGTAGGGGGAGGATGGTCATCGATTGAAAGTGGCAATGTTCTGTTTTGACAACATATGGCTAGTTTGGGGGAGACAGAAAAAGGCTTTCTGCTTAGACATAGTGAGCTTTTTTTAAGCACAACCAGATGGTGGGTGTTGCCGTATTATCAAATTTATTTCCTCAAAATCTTTTGGTGCCGGCATGGAATCACAAGTTCAAGAACTCAAGACTAGCTTGTAACAGTATTATTTACAGCGTATTATTATATGATTTCTTCTTCCAAGATGTTCCAAGATCCAATGTCTGATATTGGTAGAGCATTGGCCATCAACATTGTCAATTACTCACTGTGTAACTGTAACACAAAACTACTGATAAATATTGGTACAATCCTGCACCAGAAAGAACCAAATTTTCTAGGTAGAACTTGTGCAAATAGCCATGTAGACTATCTGAGTTGTGATACAGTGTCATAAAGATACCCAATAATACCTGTTTTGTCTGTGCCACTATGCTGTCATTCCTCGTATGTTATTCAATACCCTGATAGAGAACCCAATAGCCGGTAGAAAGCTCTTGTCATGCGTTTTTTACTTGTTGAAGTAGTGTGTATTCTTTTCTAAAATTGACGCTAATCCAG
This sequence comes from Thalassiosira delicatula, assembly GCA_036939835.1. Classification (NCBI taxonomy): domain Eukaryota; phylum Bacillariophyta; class Thalassiosirophyceae; order Thalassiosirales; family Thalassiosiraceae; genus Thalassiosira; species Thalassiosira delicatula. The sequence goes on from JALLOY010000033.1 coordinate 5,912, forward strand.
TTGCTTTAGGTGAAAAATCAGGAATGTTGTGGTACAGAGGGAGGGATTGACAGTGATCATAGTGGACAAGATCTGTAGGGGTAGTATGAATGTTCTAGTTCTATAAAGTCTGGTGGATCTTGCACCAACAGGCAGCCATTTGTTGTTCCGTCTAACATACTGAAGGATCTCCTCTCATGTTGTCAAGTCTCCAACTGGACCATGGCTTGTCTTCGTCTCAAGTAACCATGCTCGATCAAATACAAGAGGGCCAAAAGTTTCAATATTATCATTTTATGGCCTTTGATTTGTGTCATTTGATGTGGGGACACATCATTGTGACATATGGTATTGAGAAGAGAATATACAGAAGATTGCCCTTCAGAGACACAAGTAGTATTGATACTACATAGTATGCAGTGATCCAAAAAGGATTGACAGCCATCCTGAGCTCAAGGTTGCAGTCTCATGTCCATTCAGAGCACAAGGTGCAGGTGCTCAGTTGCCTGCCTTCCCAACATCACTTGTTTCAACACAGGCCATGCTTTGGCTTCCGCCAGGGCATGAACCTGTGACTCCGCATCACGATGAGACAACCTGTCAGTGCTCGCTTAGCGATAGCTGAAAATCCTGCTCTCACGAGCAAAACTTATATTTATAAACCTTTCATTTATTCTGTTAGAGTACGATACAAGCCCGTGTGACTCTTTACCTATCACAATTGGATAAGGTGTCAGTGCTCGCATGGATGGGGGCATATTAATCTTTTGATCACTACATAGATCCTCCACTAGGCGGCAATATTTCCTGGGGGTATGGATCCCCATTAGCCATTTCTACCCCAGTGATGGGATTGAGTAGCAACTACCCTAGATTCAGACAGAGAAGCAATATTGTCAGGAATGTGTGGGAGAACTGCTGGTCCTTTGTTTCTTTGACATCACACTGTTGTTAAATGCATTGTGATGCACATTGATACTCTCAAGGTAGACTGGCATCTACTGACATTAATTGACCTTATTTGATGTTATTATTGGTGGTAAATTTAATTCTACACTCTGCCTCTCCATCTCCATAGAATTTACTCTTTCTAGGATTGCATGTAAGAATAAGAGGGTTTTGTCCAATCAACACAAACTTGCCTGTGTACGTATCTCCTTTTTGTTTGTTTGTGCTCTTTCTCATGCTGTCACTAGTTTTTGGTCACCACATGGGGACAAATATTTACCCCTACCTCTATATTATATGTAGGGATATTGTTTCTGGTTTAGTATTGCTTAGTACAAAAGATCTCTTCCCCAAGGGTGGAAGAAAGTTTTTCCATCCATCCATATGTCCTTATGGTAGATATATATGAGCAGGAGGTATGCATTGGTTGGATTTAGTCCCTTTTTATCCCACATTGTGAGGTTCACACAATAAGCACCAATTGGGACTCGCGCCACTCTCAGCAACAAGTTTGAAACTTCAGACTTTCTTCATTTTCTCAAAAGCAAATGAAGACCCATATTCTTTTCTGCTCTTCTCCATACACAGTGAACCACCACAAGATGACCTTGGCTGTTGTTGTCACGCCCCTGTGCTGTGCCTTCCCAAGGTTGACCTTTGCGACAGTTTGCTTTTTGCTTGTGCACATTGACGCACGGGGTACTTAGATGGGTTCAACTGCAACATGTCACAGTAGAGACTGCGCTGTGGAATGGACAACAGGTGGACACCTACGGCACAAACTTAGTGGCAGCTTCACTACTAGGACAGGACCACATCGCGCTCTACCACCACCTCGAGTTGGATTGCCATTGGAATCATGCAACTGGGTGAGAAGAAGGCAGTGAAAAAATCACTGATCTGTCAATATAACACTACGTAAACCACATATGATTGGTCCCCGTAACATAGAATGCACCACATGCCGTTGTCAAGACACCCACGCACTCAACTTGTCCAAGGGAAAACACGCAGTAAACCCCAGTGGAGCGTCATCTATGGCTGAAGTATTTTTGGAAATCAAGACATATGCGGCTTGCAATAGTTGCTACAAACACAACAATAGCGCATCTTGTCCGGAAACCGGAGAGGATGGGAGGTCACGAACCAATAACGCAAGGAAATTTAAGAAACTGGGTGAAAAACTGCCTTCAACATGGTCAGTGATGGTAGCGGGAGTGTAACAGGTCCATACCAGGCGGCCAAAACAAGATTCTACCTGGATCAAGTCATCCCGCTATGAACAGCAGGTTTGAGGAGGTCGGGGAAGACTTCAACAAAATATTGGTGAAAATAGTGGCAGTGGCGGCAGCAGGAGACGTGGGGATGCCAATATCCCTGCTCACCAACATAGATAGAAAAGGAGGAGCAATGGCCATCATGCTCCACCAATTCAGGCAAGCGATTGGAATAGCCATTGTCCCAGGGAATGCCAAACACAAACTGGGTCCACTGTACTTTGTGCAAGGATCACTAGAAGAGGTAACAGANTGCCTTCCCAAGGTTGACCTTTGCGACAGTTTGCTTTTTGCTTGTGCACATTGACACACGGGGTAGACGAATTTAACTGCAACATGTCGCAGCAGACAGTGTGCTGTGGAATGGACAACGGGTGGACACCTATGGCACAAATTTAGTGGCAGCTTCACTACTAGGACAGGACCATATCGCGCTCTACCACCACCTTCAGTCGTCGCTGCCATTGCTATCATACAACTAATTAGGACTCGTGCCACTCTCCGGAGTAACATCATTTTCTAAGTTTCAGACTTCTCTTCATTTTCTCAAAAGCAAAAATAATTATTTCCAGGATTGTTTGCCATTTTTTCACCTTAGAACATTCTCTTTTCTCATGAGTGGGACTTTGAGGAGTATTAGATGTGATACTAATGTCATCCAGATATTGTACGGGTGGCATGATGAATGGCTCCAGTTACATTGTTGCAGTTTGTATTTTGTTACATTTAAGTCATGTAGGAGTTAGAACGCAGCCTGCTTCTGCATCTTACTGACCTATGTACATGCACCAATGACTGCTTCTTACTGATGTTCCACATGCAGATGTGAACATTGAAATCTTAAAAACTGAAAAAAATTCTGGTAGTGTCTGTTTCAGACAATTCATACCATACCTACTTATCCATTCATTCTTATTCAACCACAGAGCCTTGGATCAAACCCTTGGGGTAGGAATCAGGGCCCCACATCCTTCCACTTCTGTGACATCAAATCCTTCATCCCCTGTCCGACCAAATTTGGACCGTGATCACATCATCTTAAGTACATGACTGCATGACGCATTAAGTTTTTAACACACGATGACGATGATGGTCCTCCTCCGCGGAGCAATCCTATCGACCGCGGTGGCGTACGCCGACGCCTTCCAGCACGCAATACTACCCTTTTCATCGACATCATCACCATCGTCGTGCTCCTCCACGTTGGTAGTCCCCCGCATGACCAGAAACGACGGCGCGACGAGCAACATCAACAACGACGCCGCTTCCGCCCTCCCGTCGTCGCCGCGCCGTCGTCAATCCGTGTCGATGATGGCGGGCGGTTTCTTCTCCAGCCTGTTCGGCGACGATGACGACGTCGGAAACACCGCCAATGCCGCGGAAAACGTCGCCAAGGCGAACGGCGGAAAGGGTCCCACGAACGAGGTGGTGAAAACCGTGAACGGGATGCGACACCGGAGGTTGGGCGGGTCAGACATCGTGGTGAGCGAGCTGGGCCTGGGCACGCNGTTAAAGACAGGAATTATCAATCGTGTGAAGATGAAGGGCTGGTTGATCAAGAAAGAGTGTGCGGAAAAACTATGGTCGCAGTTGCAATGTGAAACGGTCGTTCTCTCTTTATTGACGAGCATTGGGTTTTTACATGCTGGTGGGCATGGCAGATACATGATGATGGCCTAATAGCAACCATGAGAAAGGAGAGAATAATACATAGGGCTCCCAAATCTAGAGGAAACCTGCTGGAGCCATACGATAGGACAACGTGGATGTTCCTCAATTATGGAGAGGTGATAATGATGCAACCTACTCTGAAGCTTAGCTTCTGATCATGCAGACGCCTAACCCCGCGTGCAATTACGTAGTTTTTTGAGTTAATCAAAAGTTCTCACTTGCGTGGAGCAGTTGATTTTTGTCATCTTGCAAAAATCTAAGTCCGTCTGTCACAACACATCACGAGTTGTGTCCGCCTTTACAACTATTCATATATTTTATTCATAAAACCACATTGCCTGGGGTTAAAATACTTGGGGTAGAAACCAGGGCCCACCTGTCCTCAGATGTCGTTCCACATCTCCCCCCCGGCAACCTAATTTAGATCGTGATCACATTGGCCCATGACACATTTTTTATCACACGACGGTGATCCTCCTCAGCAAGCAATCTTATCGACCGCGGGAGGGGGAGGAACCATACCCTCCGATGTCCAACAATGGTAGCGTGATCAGCAATAACGACGTCGTTTCCATTCTCCCGTCGTCGCCGTCGCCGGCATGTTCGGCGACGACGACGACGACGACGGCTGCGGCAGTACCGCCAACGCAAAATCGCCGGCAAGGCGAACGGCGGGAATGGGTCTCACGAACAAGGTGGCGAAAACAGTGACCAGGATGCGACAGCGGAAGTTGGGCGGGTCGGACGTCGCGGCGAGCGAGCTGGGCCTGGGCACGCAGCGTTGGTGAGTGTCGATCGACGCTTTGGAATGAATGAAGTTTTTGATCGATAATGTTTCGAAGATGTTCATTTCGAATACGAGTTTGCCCGTGTTGTTCCCACTTCATGCATTTTCACCGTCATTTGACATCCTACCCACCAATCATTTGGATGATGCATCGTTTACTCATGTTATCAAAAGGATATCCGCCGATCTCAACGCCCCGAACAAAGAACAAGTATTTGACTTCATGGTACAAGCTGCTTGTATGGCAATACCGTGATAGCTGACAGAGCTCCCTTGGTTGCTGACTTTTCAAAAACAAACAACAATCAACTGAAGGATGGGGCCAAAAGCAACACTCTGTTTTGACACGAGATTGAATAAACCAAACACCCGGGATGATAGCGCAATAGTTGATGGAAGAGCTTGTTTGCTTTCAAAGGCGACAGGGGCTCCCTTGTTTGCCAGTGTTGATACAAAAATGAATTCGATCTGCTGGATTGCTAAGACCTGGATATGGTAATGTTGGACACAACACCGAGGTGCTAATTGCTGATTGCTTGGGCCAGGCAGCTTGTGTGGAAGTTCCATTACAGCTGCTGGAGCTCCCTTCTTGCTTGATGTAACCAAACAATACTCAACAACAAATTGAAATGGTGGCTCTAAAAGAGCAGGCTATGTTATGTACTCCATACATTCCAGGATGCATACTTCAGCTACTTGATTGGTTTGATCAACACAACAATATTCTGAAGGATCCAACAATGCTATCACCTGTATCTGCAATAGTGTACAATTTATTGGCAATGATTGAGGTTTGACATTGGCACTTGGGTCTCCCTTACAAACCAAACTCTGATTGCAATTGCTGCACTGCTGCTCTCCTCCAGCAAAATAATAAGGCTGGCTCTGACCATCTACAACGATGCAACAATTATCCTGATGCTGGGATTGTCATTGGCATACATCTCCCTCGTGATAAATAATGCATCAGATTGACAATGATATGATAGACTTTGTCTTGCTTCTTGACTTCAACAAGCTTGATCTTTTCTCTGAGCCATGGTAATTTGCATTATACATTTGAAATGCTACTCATTTTGACCACCACACAATGACTCTTGATTAGCTTTTCAACTGCTCATCAAAATCAACAAGCTGGACATCTTCTGCAAGTTGCAACTGTTGATAACGAACGTCTCCATTTTCATTTGCAATGCTCCTCTCCTCTCCCAAGATTCAATTAATTCTACATCACACTGATCAGTACAGTTATTACTGATTCAAGATTCAACACCTCTGCACACCCGAGATGGACCATCATCTCACCAATTTTGGACTGAGCTTGGTGCTCCAACTTTGAGGTGATGGTGGAAAGATGTCACGCCTCTATGTGCAAAGGTTGACACCACAATAAGTACTGGATACACAATGCCAGTTTATTTCTGTGCTGCCAGAATGTGCTGGGGTAGTCCAATGTTGCTCTTCCCTGTTACTGAAATGTTTCACCACAGATTTGAGCTGCTCTTCTTTGTCACTGAAATATTTTGCAGATTTGAGCTGATGAGGTTGAATTTGAGTTTTGGTTGAATGACTTGTTGGATTCCTATAGTTGGCTTGATCAGGGCCGTGGGGGATTCTACTGGTTTGTTGTCACTCCTACTGTTTATCGATTCTCCCTCACAAACTTGTGATGGAACGTATTGAGTAAGTTTTGATGCTGGAGTTGCAAGGTTGGAATATTGGTTGATGTTGTCCGGTGGCTTTTGTGGAGGCTTCTACAATTCTCCACATTGTTTGGTCATTGCATTTGAATTGCCATTTGTCAGAAGCGGATCTCTAACTTCTTTCAATGTTTTGCTGACTGAAAAGAGGTCAACACAATGACATTGCTCTCACAGTACAGTTTGCAATGCTTGACTTTGACAATAGTCCAAAGCTAAGTTCATCTTTGACGGCAACTCTACGGATCAGAATAGAGGAGGACAAGAGTCTCCAAATTGGGTTGACATTAACAGTTGAGTTGAACACAAATGTTTGTTGCATTAGCTCATTAGGGACAAAGTTCAGATAAAAGTGAGCTCTCAATTGCTCCTTAGATCAAACTTTAATCAAAAGGTTTGGGAAATTTAAAAATCTAAATTTCTTCTTCGTGTGAAATACTTTGCCAAAGTTGTAGAAGATCCACTAGAAATCATGGATACTATTCTCACAGCAACAATGACCTTTGTGTAGCCATCTCCATCTCCCTTTTGTTTTGAGGGCTCTCTGGGGATAGAGGGGTAAGTCATAGCATGGGCAATGGCCTGGGCCGTGGGGCCAGCAGGGTTGATACTTAGTACAATGTGGGCCGTGNTTCATTTCGAATAGTAGTCCCGCCCGTGCCGCTTCATTTGACCGAACCCGAAAGTGAAAACGCGCGGCGCGCGACACGGCATGTACTATTCTCGTGCGAGATCATCTCGCTCGCCACTGCCCGACGTTTGAGATTCATCGCATTCGAACAGGCTTGATTATTATTTATGACGGCTAAAAGTGACAGGGATCCATCGCATTGTGTGATTTCAATGTTCATCGACAGGCGAGTGATAAACATCCAATTTTTAGCAACAACGATTTTCATGCTGTTCTGATGCAGGGACCCACTGTACCAGGCAAAGGGCTTTCCAATCAAATTGTTTGAATGTGATTCAAATTCTCTTTCGCCTGACTCCTATTGGCGAGGGGTACTTCTCCTCCACGTATAAAATCAAACTAAAGCAAGCATCTCCCAAGGGCAAGCTGACCCAATAATCCAATCCACCATCAATGCTCAGCTTAATCTCTTTCCCACTTTTACACATGTTAACTGTCATCTGATGTCCTACCTGTCAATCATTTGGATCGTGCATCGTTGCTCATGAAAACCAAAGAGGATCTCAACGCCCCGGAAAAAGAACAAGTATTTGACTTAATGGACAAGGCCATCCCCAAATCCGGCGTCAATCTCATCACCACGGCCGAGCTGCATCTCATTCCTAGCGACGGCAAGATTGCGCCCAAGATAGACTCCGATCTGGTCATCTGCAAGTGGATCACAAGGGTGAGGAATGGAAGAAAGTGGTCATCGCGACCACAATCACCGGGGGCAGGAACGTCAGGTCCAAGAAAATATGGAAGGATTGCAATGGGAGCCCTAGGTGACTCAGCATGTAATACATCAACGTCTACTAGCTCCGCTGGGCGGTGCGGTACTCGCCCCAATCCAAGTGGGGAAAATGTATCGCCTACGGCATCGGCACCATCGAGTCCTCGTACTGGAGAGGCTTCAAAGGACCCGCCAGCTTCGAGGACCTCTGCCTCTCCATGCAGGGTCTCATCGACGACGGCAAGATCCGAGGGTGGGGCCTCTGCAACGACAACGCGTACGGCCTCGCCGGGTGCACCCGCACCGCCGCGGCCCTCGGCGTGACCCCTCCCTGCTCCCTCCAGGGAGACTTCTCGCTGATCGACCGCAAGAGCGAGGAGAACGGCGTCGCCGAGGCCGCGTCGCCGTACAACGAGAACGTCGGCTTCATGGCGTACAACGCCCTGGCCGGGGGGATGCTCACGGGAAAGTACATGGATAGGCCGGCCGCGTTGGACAACGAGAGGCGCGAGGACGTGATCGCGGCGATGAAGGACCCTCGCGGGAGGATGGACGAATTCGGGTGGTCGAGGACGCTGTACCGGTACCGGAGCGAGGCGGCGCAGCGGGCAATCAAGGAGTACGCCCAAATCGCCAAGGGGGCGGGGATGTCGTTGACGGAACTGTCGCTGCGGTGGTCTCGACAGAGGTCGCTGGTGACGACAACGCTCGTGGGACACACGAACATGGACCAGCTGGAACAGTCGCTCGACTTCTTCACGAAGAGCAAGCCGTTGAGCGAGGACGTCATGTGGGCGATCGACAGGGTGCACATGAAGAATCGCTTGCCCATCTTTTCGTCGGATCGCGTTGGGAAGGATTGGAATGGGGAAGGAGAGATCGGCGAGACTATTCCATAGTAGCTCCTTTGTTCAGATGCACCGTCTCATGTCTCACGATCACCTCTATATTCAGACTTGTTATTGATCACTAATTGAGCTCTTCGAGTGTTTCCTATCCTTGGCCTTATCCTTCCTTAAAACTACGATAGGCTCCACCGCAAATAATCATAATACTCATCAACCTCATTTCTCAATCAAATTGCCGTCTCTAGAATGAATGATCCCAGCACGAGCAACCGGTCTAGATATCATTGCACGTATCCTGGGATTCTCTATCCTGTCCCGCATCTTGTATTTGGCATTGTTGAGCCCATGAAGTTGGGTCGCAGATTACACTGAGACTGAAGATAGCCCTCTTCTTCATTCTAATTTGGTGTTTGTGCAGACTTTGCGACATGGTACCGTCCAGCTTCACTGCTGTCAGTGTGGGCATTGTGTGATATGTTGCTGTCTTGTTTGGTATCATTATATAAGTGAGACATGGTGATTCAACCCTCGACTTCTTCAATGTGCCGGTTATTAGAAGCAACTAATTCAACTCACAAATACTGCTTTGTTTCTCATTTGGCTTGATAATCCGTGTTGGTTTTCATGTCCCCTTAGCCAATCACGCCATACCATACCCGGTATTTGGACCACAAGTTTAAATTTTCCATGAAGGCAATTTAGATTTAAAAAAGCTGTACAGGTTTTCATTAGATCAAATGACGAGGGTTGTGTTTTAAATCAAATAGTTGTAATGCATAATCTTTAATTCAGCCTTGAGACCACCCCCACCACAAGAAAGGACAATGGCTGCTGCCCGCTTCATCCAACTCATGGTGGATATTTCCAGCACTCAGCCATGTGTCATCGAGTTGGGAATCTCAAACTGGAAAAATCAAATGAAGACTATGATGGTAGGAAGATCCAGGTGGTGATCAAGGGGGCAATCCCCTAGTGAACCATGAGTCCAAGGATATCTATCATGGCAGCATGACCGTTGTTGATCTTGGCGGCATGCTTGGAGTGCTTGGTTTTCCTCATCAAAGTCATCCCAGCCAAAGTCAATGTGTTTGTTGCGGAAGTCATCAATGTGCTTGTTGTCAGTTCCATTGATGTCACACATGAAGGCACACTCCAATCAGCCAGTGAAAGCAATGATCTAAATAAGCCCTACACTAGGGATGGAGTAGAGTCTAAAGAGAGTGGCAGTGCCATTGGAGAAGGAGTCAAAGGAGTTTTTGGAGTAATTGGTGTCTCTAGGAAAGTTGAGACCGCAATGGGTGACAACCTGACCAAGGAAGACAAGCTGATAGATGCCTCCTTGCTTGATCGTGGTGTGCTTATGGAGGCAACCAAAGAGAGCCTTAGTCCGTGTCTGGAGAGAATGTTGACGAGATCAAAGGAGCCAAACATGGCTGAACGCCAAGTTAATCCTCAAAGGCATTGAAGGAGGTGATCGTCTTGACCATAAGGACAGGGGCAAAAGCCATGGCAGAGCCAACAATGTTAGCAATGAGCAGTGGTAGCAGTGTTTGGAGTAGTTGGTGCCATAATTACTACAGAAAAGGAGGCCTTCTTCTTTTCTCTTCATTTGCAGAAATTTTTATCATGAGTTTCCCTGTCAACTTTCCCTCCACCTTCCCACCACACAACTCACGCAGTGAAACCACCATTTTTACTATTATTCATCTCGAACATGATCACCAGCAATGACATGATTTTTGTTGAATCCCCACAACCGCTCCATACATTAGTCTGTCCCCGGTAATATTGTTAGCTGATGCGCATATAAGCACATGTCACATGGGGGTAGATCGGTATTTTGCACTTGGACCAAGAGTTTCAACATGCCAACTTCAACAACAAATTTGACCAATCCTGCACCTGAACAGCAACCAAGTTGTTGTTTACGCTGCCACAAACAACTTGGAAAAGGGTAGACTAAATGATACTTTGTTCGTTTGTGTTTTCAATTCTGTCCAACGGGTAGAAATATCAAATATTTGGCACAAAAGATCCTCCTCCCTTTCTCTGAGGGGGGACACGTCTTCTTGTGGGATCCCTTGAGAAAGAATCTAAAAGAATTATCCCAGCTATTTCATTGCCCAGTGCATTACTAGGAGAGAAGGCTGTAGATCATTTTTTAGTTTGCTGTATAAATTTTCCATTTGTTTTTTTTCCAAAAGGGACTCAATGAGCTTATCATTTTTGTCATTACAAGAGACGGGTGCCTATGCAAGTATTTCCCTTTTCTATTGAACAGTTTGCTGTTCCTGTCACCTGCACTTGCTATCATGAATTTCATTGTTAAAATGTTAGAAGACAAGGACAGGACAAAGCCCGCAAGGCTCTTCCAAAAAGACAAAGGCTTTGTTGTCCTGGACTACAATACAAGTATGATGGTTTTTTTATATGGCTGTTCTTTTGGTTCACTGCCTTGTAATTGCCTTACCATACTCACACATATCTCTGTGTTTTTGATATTTCATGGGAAATGCTTCTGTCTACACCATGTGTGACTCAGACTATGTGTGCAACAGATGAGGGAAGAGAGATTGTGGTTGTGGATCCTTTGCAGAATACGCCTCCCAACAGCAAGGACAAGTTTTTCACCATCGACAAGGACATATCCAGGGCTAACAATACCAGTGTTGGTAAATGATGGAAGGGGCCCGTTGAACTGCGAGACCTACCATTGCTATCTTTGCATGTTGATTATTAATAAAAACAACAATCTGATTCTCTGTTCCGTTCTTCCTGTCTCCATCTATGTGTGATCACTGTCATAGTTGTCTCCGTAAATGTAAGCAATGGCCCCGCAGTCATCAATGACAGTGTGAGCACTCCTAAATAAAGTCTTTTGTTGGTGGTTTCCTAAAAAATATGTATTCAATATAAGTAGAGTTGAAAGTTGTGGAGGTTGCCTTGCTGGAGAGAATAATGAATATGTGAGAACGGGTGCGTGGAGTATGCACCAAACAAAGTTTTCTGGCAGGATTTGTGTACCAGTGAAGATTAAGGTTTCCTAAATATGCTCGTGTCTCATAACTCTTTGTGTATATATATGCATATGTGGAAGGCACCATGGATTGTGACAAATATAATCTCGAGCTGACAGTGGGAGAGATGCCAAAGATGACGTCATTCAGTAATTATTTGTGTCCAGCAAATATGACTCACGTGCTAGATGACTTGACCATCATGTTGTAATCTATGTTTTGAATTAAAGATCCATACTTGGAGGCACAATTCAATGTGTGGTTGGATTCATAGATTATAGAACAGTCTTTGAAGAAACAAGTTCAATGCACAATGAGAATTAAGCACGCGTGTAGAGTGAGAATTCGCAAGCGCATGTGTGTTCAGATTTGAAATGTTAAACCAGAGGTGCGCCAAAATGAGCAACTAAAAGTAGTTATGCTTTCTAATAACAAGATTTGAGAAGTGAATTAATTGACAAACAAAAGAACTAATAGACTGTAGACTGCAGGTTATCTGACAGGACAGAAAGGGATTTTGAAAGTTCTAGCATACTCTAAAGTATGAGGGCAGGTCAGCTATTTCGCAGAAGTTTGCAAAAATTCTGTTGAAGATAGAATTGGAAGCTGAAAATTTGAGAGCGATCGCGAATGCAAAATTAGACAATGGTGTGCCGATTGCAAAGGTAATGACAGAAGAAAAATGAATATGGATTGCATTGGCATTGAGGTTGTAAAGGAACTAACAATTGGGTGTGCACGCAATGAAAAGGGGACGGCAAAAGCAAAAGCAAAAGCAAAAGCAAAAGCAAAAAAATATTGTAATGGATTAGTATAAAAGAATTAGTATTGGAGTGTACACATGATGCAAGTGCTAAGGTCAATAAAGAAGAAAAGGGATTGGACAAAAGCGTCATTAGAATGATTGACAATGAAAACAAGAATGAGTTGATGCACATCATGGTTGCTGGCAGTGCAAATGTGACTGCCATCGCAGGTGGCAATGAACATGTGACCAATGTGACTGCCATTAAGATGAACAATAAGAAAAGAACAAGTGTGACTGCCATTATGCATGGCAAAGATTAGAATGTGACTACCATTGTGGGTGATAGCTTTGTTGTGACTGCCGTTATGTGCAGGAAAGAGAATGCGACTCTCATTATGGGCGGCAAAGAAAATAAAAGTGTGCCTGACATTATATGGGCAGCAATGAAAGACATAATGTGGCTGCCATCATGTGCAGCAATGAAAGAGCAATCATGCCTGTCATGATGGACGGCAAGGTGAAAAGCTGGCAGCAAGCATCAGATCAGAGAGCATTGGAATTTATGTTTTGAATTCAGGGTTTGTACCTGGATGCACAATCCGATGCATGGTTGGATTTTTATGTTACAGACCAGTTTCAAAGAAAAATCAGTGCACAATGAGAATTCAATGTGAGCATGTAGTGAGAGTTTGCTAGTGCAAGTGTGTTCCCATTTGAAGTTTCAAATGGGAGGTGTGCCAAGATGAACAACTAAAGATAGGTACAGTTTCTAACAACAAGAATTGAAATGTAAATTAATCAACAAACAAGAGAGCTAAACACAGCAGGTTGTTCAAAAGGACAGGTGATTTTAAAGCTTCTAAAATATCAAACAAAGGGTTGGAAAATGCGGCATATTTTTGCTTGCAAATGACGGTGCATGCTCACTCATAAATAATGAATGAAAAGCAATTTTATTTTCTGGACTTATGACTTATCATGCTTCTTATTGATGCTGTATCTGAATAGAGTTTTGTGACCTCTCTCAATAGAGAGTACCTCTAGCAATCTCCAAATACTATCTCTTTCTTTGGGGATGCTTTTTACCTTTCCAGACTCCAGTCTTGTGACTCAGGACTTGTTCGTCTTGAGAATAGTCTTACAATTCCCACCCCCCCTCAATAATAGTTCTATTACCACGATACAGTGGTGCTAGTTTAATAGCTTGGTGGTACTATTAATTGGATGATTAAGTTCATGGTTAGTACATCAATTAGTTATG
>JALLOY010000034.1:0-18499 GCA_036939835.1 Thalassiosira delicatula
CCCCCCCCCCCCGGTGTACCAACAGAATTCTTTTTGCTGTCATCATTCTCCCTCTCCTTTACGGCGGCAGCGTCGTTGCCGTCGCCATCGCCGAGATGGCGGCGGTGTTGGCAAAAGGGTGAGGACTTGATTTTATTGCGCTGCTGCTGCTGCTGCTGGAGACAAGGATGGTCGGCCTGATTCTTGCGCAATGGCGGATGGGTATGACTCTGCTGCAGGCCCGGGCCAACGCAATGCGACCTACCCGGTTGAGGTCCATGCAATTATCATCTTTCCGGTTTGCTCCCCCGCAGCACGGATGAACGACAGCCTGTGCCGTTCCACGGGAGATCAATTCTCGGTCAACTCTCCATTGATGTTTCCCGTCGCCTGAGAAAGGGACTGTGTGCGCACAAGGTCGCAGAGCAATTAGACCTCCTGGCTAGAGCCCGACAATTTTCTGTTCATGTTACAATCCTCCCTTATGGTGGTACTGCCGTCTTTACTTGCGCGGTCCTCCCCAATTTTGCCATTTTCTTGAACAGCGGGCAAACGATTTGAGCCTGCCAGGACGGCGGGAGCATCGTGGATGCCGACGCGACCGCCGCAGGCTCGATTCCGCGCAGACCTCACCATTTTTTGGTGGCTCCTTCCACAGGAGAGAAGGTTGGTGGGTTGGGGCGAGATTTTAGTGAGTTGTGGTTGTGTACATTTTTGGATTCTTGGTCTGCTCTGCGACCCCCGTAGGTAAAAATATGTACCCATGCCGTGTTCGGTGCCATTTTCTCCCTGGGATGGGGTGGCCTGAACTTCCGCAATGATGGTTAGTCTTAGTGCATTACTCTTTTATTATAATCGTAATGACTGAATAATTACAATATTTGAGATTATTTTAGCATTTGCCACACCTAATCCGCGTTGATCACCGCAGTTATCGCACCCAAAGAGTCGCTATTGATAGAAAAGCTAATCTCCTCGTCGCCCACAAGTGCCATTGCATATCGAATATCAAAGAAATTGGTTTCAATGTTGGAAGAATCAAACACAGATGACCGATCTTCTCTGTCTACAGAAATGGCACCAATAATACCAAGTTGGTTCAACTCGTTTTCAACCTCTCGTGGAAGGGCTAAAACTGAAATGGGGCCCGTCTCTCTCTGAAACCCATCAACAGTAATAACTTGAACCTTGAATGTCTCAGAAAAATCTACCAACCCCGTCGTCTCGACGAGCTCAATGTAAATTGTCTGCATGTTTGAAAGCAGTGGAATGGCCATTTCCGGCTTGCTGAACCCTTGGGCGCTGTATGCCATGACACGCACGAAATATGATTCCAGAGGGTCTAAATTCTTGACCACGAAATAGTATTCCTCTGACCCTGAGACGTGGCTCACTGTGGCAGAAGAATGGTCGAACATAGCATCGCTGTCCCACTCTAGCCGGTATGCAGCAATAGGATCTCCGCCAGAATAAATTGGCTCCGTCCAAGACACACCAATCTCCGTGTCTGACAACACGTTGACACGCACTTCTCGGGGTGAAGAGGGAGCACTTTTTGAAGGCGATATAGAATGTCGGGAAGTTGATGGATTGCTCCAGCTATGTCCATTGAATGCAAATACTCTTGACGTGTAGACATTGTCCGGAGACAAAATCGAAGGAGTAATGAATGTTGCCGGCAACCCTCCATCTACAATTGTTTCAACCTTGACAACAGACGAACTTCCAAAAAGTGTTCCACCAGTTGCTATCGTTGAGGGTGGGGCTGAACCTGTATCCACTAGTATAGAAGGCAAATTTCCAACTTGTGAAGTGAATGTAATAACCCAACGTTGCCCATAAGATGTCATGGAATCTTGTGTGTGGGAAAATATAGACACATTGACCGAATCAATCGTGGATATTCCTTCAAGGGCTTGCTTGATTTGGGCTGGGTCAGAATCTGTGTAAATATTTGAAGAGCTTTCGCCCATGAAATGAACAACAAACATCCCCCCCATATCGTCCGCTGAAGACTCGAGAACAATCATTTGAATTTCTGGCGTGTTTTCAACAACAAAGCTTTCAGCCGCATCATCAAAGTAAGCACTGGTGCCGTCGGAGCTCTCAGATAATTCAACTTTGAATTTGGTAATCTGGTGTGAGCCCCCTTTGACCAGAGCAGCATCCCAAGAAATCCGAATAGTGGCATCGTCAATAGACGACATTTCCACCGAAGACGGCGGGTCGGGGCTATCCATCGGGACCATTGTGGATGGCGTAGAATACTGTGTTTTGCCATATAACCCACCCGCACCGTTCCATGCAGACAGTCGCAGGTGGTATGGCATTCCCCGCATCAGGTTCCCTATCGTGTGAACAATATCATTCCCATCAACGATATCTTGGGCGTACAGTTCAATTTCACCAGCATAAGGTCCATCCATTCGAGGCAACAATCCTTGAACGGTTTCTGTGACAAAAATAAGCGGACCTGCTGATCCATCTGAGCAGGTCAAGTGGTCATGAACATCAAGTAAGGGCACATTTCCTAGGCGATCAAGGAAAACAATCGTCCATTGAAACGCATTCAAATTAGTGCGGCGAATAACTTTCACTTTGCCGACTGAAGCAATCATTTCGAGCTCAGATTTCAGCTTGGAAGCTAATGCATCAAACGGAACTCCATTGGTCCTGGCACCCTCGAGAGATAATGCAAAGTGGCCGTTAAGTATCCCACCAGAGGTAGCACACTGTGCATTCAATGTCTGTTGCTCATAACCCTTGAATGCAGATATTTCATCACTGACGACGATTCTTGCGCCTGTTCCCATCAATGACGAACCTAAGGTTCCCGAAGAGTCAGTGACAAACATATGAGGTAATGCAGCAGGGTCAGTGCTCACTTTCAGGAACTCTGTAGGGCCGTATTTGCTGAGATTTCCATAGTTAGTTAAGAACGTGATTGCCCAAGTGAATCCGTTAGAAATGGATTCACGCGAAACAATAGTCGACCCCACCGTGGGCAGGGACTCAAGTGCAAGTTTCATGTCATTGGCTGTAGATTTTGCGGGTATATCCTCAGTCGAATGGCCCCCAAATGCAAGTCGAAAGATCCCTCCTAAGTCGTCCTCTTCTGCAGATAAAGTAATGACTTGCACATTGTATGGAGAGTAAAGTGAGGCTGTATGATCACTATTCATAGACGACAGGGCCGAAGAATATCCCATTGTATTCCATTCTACTTTGTACTTCGTGACTGGAGCACCGCCGTCATTAGCGGGGGGTGAAAATGACACTTGCATTTCAGTGTCAGATCGGGGCGATATGATTACTTTTTCTGGAGGGTCAGGCGTTGTCTTCGGGGATAGAAACTGCGGTGTAGGTAAACCAGGTTCGACCGAATACCCTTGAGAATTGTAAGCATAGACCCGGACATAGTATTTTTGACCTTTTACCAAGCCAGTGATTTGGTGTGTGCATGGCTCGCACCCTGGTTCGTTCTTCGGAGAGACAAAGGAATATGAGCCGAAGTCTGAATCCAAGGCAAGGGAGGGTGAACTCTCAAGGCTACCAAATGCAGAATGGTTGTCCCACTCGACTCGGTAAAGAGTCACCGTGTCGCCACCATCACTCTCTGGCTTTGAGAAGATAACTTCTAATGACTGACTTGAGGCAACATTTAGAATGACGTTGGTAGGGTTGGATGGTTTTTGAACAGGCGGAGCTAGCTCACGTGGAATGGACGTCTGGGGACGACCATAGCCAAGCCGATTGGCTGCTGAAACCTGTATGTTGTAGGGCTGACCCGCAGTGAGATCGGTCAAAATGTAGTGGAACACACGCTGCGAAGGATCATCCACATGCACAACTTGAGTATTATAGCCAACGGGCAACACTCCAGGAGTCAGCACATTGATCTGGAGAGTTGGGACTCCTCCAGTGTTATGACTTAATGTTGTTGCATCCTGCAATGAAAGGGCCAGACCTGAAACTGAAGGGTACTCTGACACAAAAGTGACTGTCCATTTGTAGTCGGGATTTTCTCCTGAGCGCCAAACTCTTACTGAGCGTATTGTGCTTAGATTCTCGAGCGCTGCTTTGACTTCTTCTGCCAAGGAATCAATGCTTAAACTGTCGGTATTGTCCCCCCCATAGCTCAGCGTGAAAGTCCCTTGTACAGGACTTGCATTTTGGGATTGAAGGACAATTTCTTGAACCTCGCTGACACCATTAGCTAGCCAATACTCAATAAGGTACTCAGAGATGCCAAAGCCATTGTCGCTAAATGGAGCACGCCACGACACTCGTAATGTTGATGACGATTCCATCACTGAAACAGTTTCATCCGCCACAACGGTTGCGATGGTGACGCCATGTTGATCCTCAAGATCGGTTGGCTTGGAACCTGGCGCCAAAGATGATGGAGTTGAACCTGAACTGGGACCAATCCCGCCGTTTTCGTGTGCGTCGTTGATAGCTGCTATTCGCACAAAGTACTCAACACCAGGCGTCAAATTCTCAATCGTGATGACCTTCCAATCCTTGCCCGAGTGGCTCCCATACGATGATAGTCGTTCACTGTTGATAGAATCAGCATTCAGGGTTGCATTCACTGTATCCTCACAAGGAAATGTGTCTGATGGCGACCACTCAACAAAATAACTGTTAACTATAGAGCCTTTGTCATCAGGACTTGTCACAGATGTGAAATGCAAGGCAAGGCTCGATGGGTCAGAAGCGGCTCGTTCAAGTTCAACAACTAGCGGGGGTGATGGCGGGCCCTTTGGCTTTAAGAACGTCGACGCACACGGTATCCCATAACCCTCAGAGTTTCCAGCCGAGACTCGAACTCCAAATCCCTCTGAAATATGTGACGCTTGTTCCAGCCCATTGATTGTATGGGAAAAGCTGTCACCACTATTGATCATCGAATTCTCCACTAGGACCTCTCGGCTTGATGTGCTCACGGAACCCTCCCTTGTCGCACCTGCAGTACAACTCAAATGAAGAGAGCCAGAATCACACGTTGAGCTACTTCTCGCACATACGCAGTACTCGCTTCGTTCTATCTCCGGAGTTGCAGCGATCATATCGATGTTCATCACAGGGACCGGTGAATTGTTTGTCAAGAATTCAACGTCGTAAACAACTATGTTTGCTTCGAGAGTTTTCAGAACCTCTACGTCTCCAACATTTGGGAGACTTTCAATGAGCATTTCAAAGTCCAAAGCAGACGATCCGATTGGTACATTTACGCTATGAGAATGCATATTGAGTGCAAATGAGCCCCCCGTAATCGTCTGCTTGATGCGCAGCTGCTGTTTTTCTGTCAAAGTTGCCACATTGGCATCCCATGACTCAATGAGATATTTACTGACGGCAGTTCCCCCATCATCCGACGGTGCAGACCAATTCACTTCAAGCGAGTCCCAACTATCAATGGAGAGACTGCAAAGAGTAGGGCTGGAGGGCTCTATCGCCTGGGGTGTTACTTCAAACGGTGACCCTTCAATATGGCTAGCGTTGTAGTAAAGCCTATTGCGGTCAATGATGGCAAAAGGCTGAGAGATTGAGTGCCAAAAGAGCCTCATCATCGCTGGACCTCGATTTTCTCGGTATTCAACTTTGATGGTGACTAGCTGGTTTGCCTCCAGGGCATTCTCCGTTGTTGCCATAAGCGTTGCATAAGCGAATTCTTCGTCGTCGACTTCCTCGTTTTCGAATGCGTCCAAGAGCTGAGTTCCGTCCACCCACAAACGCATGCCATCGTTGACCCGAGCTGTAAAGGTATACTTTTCATTGAAAGCAGGTTTGATGTATCCGGTCCAACGGATGCTCACAAAGTCCTTCCCTGTTGGCGTTACAGGATCATTTCTACCCCATTGGAAATCAACAGTGTGGTCCACTCGCGTCTGTGTGGGCGAGCCATGAAGCCACCGATTATTGAAATATTCCCCAGTCAGGCCACCAAAATGAGCAGCTTGGACTGACAAGGTATATTCGCCAACTCTTGGCGAGTTGTAAATTGCCAGATATCTTCCGTCTTCCAGATGATTGACCGCTCCATGGACTGTTGACGGTCCATCGAGAGCGACGACGAAATCATCTCCTCGACGACCAGCCACGGACTCTGCACTATATCGAGGTTGCTCTTGTGAAGCCACAGGACAAGTAGGAGTTGCCACAACAGTGCCTCCAGAAAGAAGGTGCCCTTCCGCGAAAAACAACAGAGCAGCATCATCAATCGACATTAAGTGGATTCCCCAAGAATTTGCACCTGCGCCGTGGTCTTGCTCGTGAGTAACAGACAAGGAATGGATTGAAGTAATGTCTGAAAGAATGGCACTTTTGAGTTCATCTGCCGAGATGCTGACACTCAGCCATCGAGTTTGCTCGTTCCCGTAAGCGAGGTAGAAATAACCTGCAATCGGCAAAGAATTTGTTGCCTGCGTTCGAAGAATCTGATGGACGTTCCAGTCGCAATGTGTGACCTCGATATTGGTATCATCCCCTTCCAAGAGAGCGCCATACACACCCAGCTTTGGCAAATCGCCAAGCACGGCATCAAATGATACAATATATTGATAACCTTGGCGATTTTGAGAAGGTCCGTGCTGATAAATAGCAACTGATGAGTCAGAGTCCCCCAAATAAGGCGATGACAATGTTACGGTAAACGGCGTCACAGCAGCCATTTCTGTGATCGAAAAGAGCGACCCTTCGTCTTGATCTCCAATTCGGATCCAGTCCCCAACGGTGAACTCGGCCAACTCTTCACTGGGAATCATGGTGCTTAGACCCTTGGTGACGGCAGCAGTTTTTCCAACAACCAAGTCTTTAGCTGAGTTGGATGAGACTGTAAGCGCTCCCACTCCTGGAATAGACTGAAGGCTCTTTTCTAGTTCGCTTATGAATGCAGATGCACGAACACGGATTTTCGCCCCTAGCATCGATACTTCAAAGTGCCCACCAATCTGAGACGATGAAGATGTTTCAATTATTTGGACCTCACACAGTGGGGCGTCTTGTATTTCATTTGAAAATCTATCTCTTGACTGTACGAAAAATTGTGAGTTTGATTTGTAGACACCGGTGCTCAGCCCTTCAAAGTGGAGCACTCCTGGATGGTCGTGGGCCGTCGTCTTAGCCGAGGATGGTTCTGCTGGTGACACAAAGACACGGAAGGGGCTGTGTCCATCCTCGACAGTCTCAACGACAACTGAAATACTCTCGTCAACATATGTTGCTTCAATAGGCGGTAAGTTTCCAAAATTGACCAAGCTGTTGGCCGATTTTCCTTCATGAGGGTTGAATGTAATATGCCAAAAACGGTCATTTGTTATACCATCAACGTCAAGAGAAACAAAAATGTCTCCGACAGTGCTGAGGATTTCAAGTTTCTGTAGCACTTCGTGCTCATCTGCATTCCATGGAATCGGGTCAGTGCTCTGTCTCATGAATGATAGTGAAAAGGTCGCACCAACAAGAGAAGAAAGGTCAAGGATTTGTAATTTGACAGTTTGAATCTCATATTTTGGCTGGTCAATTTGAACGTGTGAAAATTTCCCGTTGGTCAACGTAACAACATCCCACTCGTTTGCATTACCAATGAGATTCAAAGTATCAACAACAAAGCTTGGGACATCTCCAAGAAGTGTTTCAAACGTGATCAGGTACTTATTGTTCAAGAGTCCATGCACTTTCTTTTCTACAGCAAAGGTGGATATGCTCTCCATGGAAGCATCAAGAACTTGCTTTAGCGTGTCCTCGTCAACATCCCATGGAATGGGAGGTGTCGATAAAGTACCGAGATTGATTGCAAATGTTCCTCCTCTGGCCTTGGTGTTGAAGCCAGTAGTGATGACCTGTTGCTCAATAGATGCTGCTTGAACAACTGCAACGGTATGAAAACCACTCGTCACGGGTAAATATTCCACAGTGTAGAAACCATCATCCTCTCTATGGATAGCGCCTTTCAATGCGGGGAGAGATGCGTCCTGGTAAATGAAGACGGCAAACAAATCTGAACTTTGTTCTGCAAGCCTATCATTCCCAAATGAGTCTTTTGGCTGTATCGCAAACATGGAGTTTTCACCCGCCATTGCCGACACAATCCCCTGGCCATATGCTGTAGTCCAAGAAGGATTTGTTTGGCCCGGAAAAACATTGATTGTACGTGGAAACCCAGTGATTGATTTGGACCGGCGTCCATTTACAAGCTCTTCGACTCGAACTTCAGTCACATCACCACCAAGTTGCGCTTTGTTTGGTACAAGCGCATCCACATCAGACTCGAGAGACAAGAATGTGACTTCCCACGAACAAGTAGTGGCAGGATGGTTGCAATCATGAAGAGATACCGCAACTGATCCAATGCTCTCCATAGATTCCAGCGCTGTCTTGAATTCTTCACTATTGGCATCGAAACTTATACTTCCAGAGACTAGTGGGCCAAACGACAACGTGAAAGCACCCGAAAGGGAAGAATGTGAACGCGCGAAAGTAGTCACTCTTTGTATTTCTTTCACAGTTGGGAGCATAACATCCATGAGATATGATCCACGAACTGAAGGTGTGTATTTAACAGTGTGAGTGCCACTTGTGCAAGATTTGCTTGCTTTAAATACAGAAACACCTGTTTTTGTAGGGCCAACATAGAGAGACAGAAGTGGAACGCTTGATGAATCATATGTTCCCGTAGATGAGACAGTGTACATTGTTCCGTCGATTACGATTCGGTCTCCAGGCAATATGGTCCCCACAAAGCTTGTCGTGGACACAACATGGTCTGAGAGGTGGGTGACATCTGCCTGTCCAATATATTGCCAATCGTTGCTTGTTATTGTGGCATCGGATATTGCGACTGGAAGCGAAGACTGCACAACTGAATTTATACGCCCCTCTCCCGCCCAGCCACCATTGCCAATGATGCTTATTTCAAATCCAGGATTGGATCCGTCATTGTACCTGTTATTTTGGTTTAGATCTTTTGTTTGGATGACAAAACTGCATTCCTCCAACGAAATACAACCTGTAAGACCTTCTCCAAGCGCAGTACTTGTTGTATCAATGTTTCCAGGAGCAACATGCACAGAAAATGGACTTGGGGAAGAGCCACCAATGTGACGCGTGAAGTAAAACATAGAGGACGGTACAATCTGCCTTGTTACAATAGGAGATTCCCACATGAGCTGAATATGAGCCTCGTCCATTGAGTGGGCATACTCCATTTTGAAAGGATAGAAAACGTCATTCTTCAACACGACGGGAGCTGATGACACAGATTCGGCATTTGCGTCCAGAATATTGTCAATGACAATTTGCTCCCCGATGGTAAGTTGAACACCCCCATTCAAATGCACTGAAAAAATGTATTCTCCTTCCACGTCGGCTCGTATTTCTCCTTCCCAGGCGACAGAAAAAGAATCCATTGGAAAAAATGCGTCCATTGCAAGAGGCGACGCTAGTCCCCAGTCGAAAGAGATTACTTTGTCTAGAAGAGTCGAGTCACAAATGGGGTTGTCTCTTGCACACCACGGAATTTCGTGATAGGGAGGAAGATTGTGATAACTATTTCCATAAACAGGCTGAGTGAAGTCTTGGTTCTTGAAATAAGTAGCGAGCAATCCTCCGCGGGACCGCAGCATGATGGAGGATTGGTACACACCCGCCAAGCTTGGAATGTAAGATATCTTGTAATGTCCATCGGAGCTTCCAATTTCCAGCTCTTTGACGGTTGCGTTTGGATGGTCATGGCGTTGTGCATCGCCGCCGCATGCATCAGACACTCCATTCAGGCTTAACACTAGGGAAGCCTCAGACNACACTAGGGAAGCCTCAGACTCGTCATTCGACAAAAGCTGGTTTCCGAATCGATCGCGGACCACCACAGCCAAGGATGCCTCTTTTCCAGTCACGGCAACCAAATTAGAATCATGAGTGCAGTGATGGGCGCTTGCACTGGCAGGGCTGATCACTACCCCTGCAGAAAGATCGGACCACAGATAGTCATCATTGAGTAGTATCGAAGCGGAATAGTGACCGCTGATTGTCGGCGTGTATCTGACGAGGAAACGCCCCCCACCCAAGTATTCAACCTTGTCTACAGAATCAACCGGGTTGTTGGCATTAACCAATACGTTCTGTTCAGAAAGAACATGAAAGCTTGGGATGGGTCCATCTTCTTTGGCAAAAGTCAGCTTGGTTGCTGCAGTCGCCGGATTGCTTGGGTCGAAATGGCAGACAGTCCCGTGAGTGCTGCCAGAACTGGACACAGGATGGGTTAGCCCGAGAGCGTCGCTGATCAAAACTTTCAAATCGTGAATTGACGCCTGAGCGTCGACACGTATGTGTTTGTTCAATATTTCCAACTCAAATGATCCAGTTGCGTACACTGACTGAAGTGCCTCAGTTCTGTAAGAACAGGAAATTGTGTGAACTTCTTGTAATTCAATTCCAACCCCTTGAATCAAATTATGAGACAGAGAGAAATCAATTTCAGATTGGCTTTCGGCGTCATCGAGCAGATTTCCGGCATATCCCTTCCTGACTTCAGAAACCTCAATGACAGGTGCAGGTTGTTGCTGGGTAGCCCCGATTTCATAGTTAAGCAATGATGTGTCAACAACCAGAGGTGCTATGTCCCCAATGTTTGCAGGGCAGTTATCCCACAATCCAGGCTGGCATCCAGCCTCGCTCTCATCTGCAAATGTTATAGACCAAGTGCCAAATGAAGACGTTGCTCCTGGGACAATGTTTTGGCCATCCACTCCTGTACGAATTCCAACCATGTCTTTGGTCACAGTAACTGATCCAATAGATGGCAAATTTTCTAATGACGTCTTCAACTCTTGAGCTGTTGCATCTACACTGATGGGACTCGTTGTTTCTCCGTCGTGAGTAAGGGAGAAATATCCCATCATTGGACTGATGCCATTCACTGCCCCCTGGTGTTCCTCTCCATTACCAAAAATTGACATGGAGCCATTCTCTAGAGCATTGAAGCTGACACTGACCATTTCAACATCGCCAAGATCAAGCGGAAAGTCGACGAACACAACCTTTCCTATGTTGTTGCAAATAGTTGTAATGGAGCTATCTGGGTCGACAATAGAAACAGAGTTGTCAAACAATAGAGACAATTTGGAAGTCACAGTTCCAATATCATCATCAAACTCAATGGTAGCAGTAAGATCGTTGAATGAAAGAATGATGTATCCACCATCAGCATTGCAGGACAAGGCATGCCTCTCTGCGCGATACGGAGCTTCTCCTACAATGAGCTTCGATATTACATCAGGCCCACTGCTCTTCATGAGGGCCAAACTTCCATGTTGCGTCAAGAACTCGACGTGGATATTGTCCCCATTTTGAATAACTGATGACCCATTAGAGGACACCTCGACTTGTCCGATGGAAGGAAGTGCCTCCAAAGCCTGGCCAATGTCGGCCAGTGTCGACAAACCAACCTCAATACCACTTGTTTGCTGCCCACGAAAATCAATTTGAAATGTTTCTCCTAAATTAGACGTCACTTGCAACTGCTGAACTTCATGAACAAAGTCAATGACTGTGGCAGATGTCTTGATTGACTGGATTTCTGACTGACGGCGGTCCCTGACTATTACTTCAAATGATGATTCTTCTCCGGCAACTCCTACGTCTAACCCGCGGCCTAACGCAGACGACGACGATGCTTGTGGCGTCCCATTGGTTACTTCAATGGTATATGATACGCCTGAAACCAGAGTTGTACCAGAGAATGCACGAAGTTCATACAGTCCCTTTTCCCAAAGAGTGTACCTGACTGGATAGATCCCAGCAAACGGCTGTTTCGCCACCGACATCGTTTCAGACACGGAGCTGAATCCATCCGAACCGGGCAACACAGAAAGGGAGTTTTGCGACCAAAGCTCCAAATGATCTACAAAAGTTATTTTCCATTGATAGTTTCCATTCTCATCAGATCGACTCACTTCGACAGAATTGTTGCCGTGTATTGATGATAGCACGGTCTGCATTGTAGAACCAGACACATCATGGGGTATATCCTCACTGGTTTTGCCACCGTACGATAACCGAAAGTAGCCTGCAACGCTGCTGTCTGAGGTTAATGTTTCAACTGCTGTAGAGGTAACTGTAGTATGCCCGCTCGGCCCAATAAATGAAACTAGAAATGCATCTGACATTCCATCACCGCTCTCATCAATATTTGAGGTGCTTGATCCAGAACGAAGATTTCCAAACTTGTCGCGAGATTCGATGGTAAATCCAGCTTCGACACCGACGACAGCGCTGGAAAGTCCTGATAATCCCTCGTCATCCACCAGCGTCGAGCTATCTCCATGCAGTTCACGGTGAATCACGTTGAGATTCAGACTATCATTCAATGAGCAAAATGATGGACTGGAATAAACGCTGATTCCGTTGTAATGGCGGGAATCCCATCTTTCTCCAGCTGGACCGACACATAGCTGAACAGGCTCGCCTCCAACACTGATAAAAACAACGTAGCTACCACCAAGAGCAATCGAATAAGAAATGAAATACGAGCCGTCTTTTCGATCCAACACATTGCCCCGATACTGAATGTCGGAATTCGCATTGTTTATGAACTTCACAATGATGTCATCCCCGCCCGTAATGCGATTGTTCCCAAAGGCATCTTTCGCTTGTAAATATAATTTTCCAATCTCACCAGCTCTTGCCTCGACTAAGTTGTCGACTGGATCGAACAAACTCTCTACCTCGCAATTGGAGGCTAAGGTTGACCCCGGTGTCACTGTCAAGGTAAATGGCGAGCATTTGCTCTCTTCTCCCAGGCCGCAGTAAATGTCAGTGCCTCCAGTTTTGACATGAACCTGATAAATGCCTGCTTTGAGCACGTTAAAGTCTACGCGATATTGACCGGATTCCAAATACGTCACGTCACCCGAACTTGAGCCATGTTCCCCCATGATATCAACCGTAAACTGTTCCTCTGGCGACTGCATATCTCCTTGCGCATCACCATTCGTTAACTTGTCATTTCCAGAGGAGTCTTTGGCTTGAAGGTAGAAAGAAGTTCGGTCGCCTGCAATTGCTACTGATCTGTTTTGACCTTCCATGTCAATAAAGTCACTATATGGATAGTCTGCGGCGCCAGGAGAAACAGTTGTTAGGAAAGGACTTCCAACAATGTGGGAAGGATAAAACAGATGAGAAGGGGGGATTATTTGCTTTCTGATCGAGCGAGAACTCCATTCAAGTTGGACGTGAGCATCTCCTGTGACCTCTTTATATTCAATTTTCAAATCATGAAACGAACCAGCAGTGAGTGCGACTGTTGCTTTCTTCTCGATGGACTGATCTTCCCATAAATTAAGAATCAGATCATGGTCTACATACAACCTCACTCCGTCATCTGCATGAAGGTAAAAAGTGTACGGTTCCGTTGTCAGAGGTCTCAATTTACCCCACCAGCGAATACTGACGTAGTCGCGGCCGTATTGCGTAATGACATCCGATCCCCAGTGAAAGTTGATAGTTGGATCGACCCGTTCGATTACAGGATCATCTAGAAGCCATTGATTGTCATAGTACTTCGCATTTAGCCCACCACTCTCGAGCTGCAGAACTGCAAGGGAGTAGTTGCCAGTAGATTCGGCTCTGTATTGACCAGTATAGCTGGGAAGCCCTGGGACCTTTTCTTCTACGAGTATCATTGGTGGCGATCCTGATGTAGCCACCAGTGCAGGAGAAAGAGAATTCACCAAAACAGATACCATGGCATCATCCAGAGTTCCTGATACGTTTGAGCTGTCGACATTTAATAAAACAGGTTCTTGCGGCAACCTAAATGTCACCAACCACCGACACTGCCCATGTTCGAACGCTTCACGGCTGACGTCGACACGATCAACAGAGGGGAGAGATTCCAATGCCGACTTGACCATCTCCGCAGAACTATCAAATGGAATTGGGCCCGTTTCTTCTGAGAGATATGACAGCATAAATGTCCCCCCAAGTGGCGTGGGTTGCCCACCACTAGTTTCAATGGATTGGATTTCGAATACATTGTTGTGGGCAGTCACAAGCGGAAGGTTTCCAGCATTTCCTGTGAATGACACGGCCCACTGATAACCCGTGTACTTGTCCATTTTTCTTACATTAACCTCTTCAATGGTGTTGAGCATTTCCAGCTTGTCTTTGATGTCTTTCGCAGACGCATCAAAAGGAATACCATCAGTGTATTCTCCCTCGTAGGAAAGGACGAGCGATCCGGACAATGTAGATTCGCCTTGTACTACTTGCGAGATTAGGGCATTGTCTGAGTTCAGTAGAGGCAATGGCCCCACTGGTTCAAGAAATGTCACCCTGAATTGCCAAGGATCGATCGCATCGCCAGTACCACTAACTGCAGTACCTACCCGGACTTTCAGATGAGGCAATGCATTCAGCTCAGTTTCTATCAATATCACTGAATTTCGCGCTTCGTCAATGGTTGCAAAGTTACACGAAATTGGATTTGTTTCGGGCCCAGATTTGAAGGAAAGACCAAATGATGCACTGCTGCTCGAGACAGATACACTTTGGACCTCGTAGAGAAATGGCTTGTCCACAGACAGCGTGATGGTTTGTATTTCCGTGGCCGAAAATTGGCCGCCATTCCGAGAAATGGTAATGGATGGATCAGAAGCAGTGAGCAGCGGGTATTCGCCAAATATCTCTCTGAAGGTGACAATGAAGTGTGAAATGGAAGCATGATCCTCATTTGTTTGCGTAACATCAACTTTTCCAACATTTGGCAAATCCGACAAGGCTTCTCGGAGAATGGTTTCTGACACGTCAGTCATATCTTTTGTCTGAAAGAAAGTGCCATCAATGCGCCCCCACGGTTGCGCCTCGGACGTATCCATCGTGAGATGGAATGAACCAATAATGTTGGGAATCGAAATCATCTGCTCAATGTACAGAAGCGAGTTGTAGGAGCTCACACCTCCGTCATGGTACCAGGCATGTGATCCGTCGACGATAGATGCATCAGACGTCCATAACTCTGTAAAGAATACGTCGCCACCTTCCATTCCGGCATACGTGGAGATGTCACGAACAACAGATCCAGATGCCTTTCTGGGTTCAATTATGAACTCGTTTGACTGGCCTTTCAAAAACTCAATTACATAATTCCCACTAAGTCCCAGATCTCCAGATGAATCTCGACCAGTTCCAACTTGGGAACGATCGACTTCGAGCATTGGGACATCCCCATTATGCGAAAGGAACGTCACGGACCACGAATAACCGCTGTGGCCAGAAGGTGACGTTGCTTCTGCTCGTGATACGTGAACACTGTCCACTCCTAAAATTTCAAAAATCGCCGCCTCGAACTCCTCCTCTGTGGAATCACATAAATTCTCCGTTTGGTCTGAAAATTCAAACGACAAGAGCAAGCTGTCTGCCGTGCAGTCATTAGATAAAAACGTAACGATCTGCTCCTCTTGAACAGACCCTGCAATGCCCATTGACAATGCACTTCCAGATGCAGTTGTTTTGGACGCACTTGCACCAGCGCGTGCGACGGTAACAATTGATGCAGCGCTCAATATGCCATCCCCAACAGCATTGACAGGTGCGACTTTGAATGCGTATCCCGATTCAGGTGTTAAATCGAACGCTTCAAAGGTTCGTCTGCCAGGAGTCTCTGACCCGTCGTAAACAAGCGTAGCAGGATCTCCTTTTGTCATCTCTGTCACAACAACCTTGGCATCACCTGATAGTCTACCCGATGTTGCTTCTATCAACGGAAGATCCCCTGCCTCAGAAAGGAATGCCACACTCCACCCATTTGAGGTGGCCTCAACGCGAATTATGTTTATGCTGGGCAAATTCTGCAAGGCAGCTTTGACTGTGGCAGCTGTGGCATCCGCCGCTATATCTGCAGTCTCGTACCCCCTAAAAGATGCTGTAAATGTGCCGCTCACCGATGTCTCTGATGTAATGGAAATGTGCTGAATTTCCTCCACAATGTGATCGGCATTCGAATGGAGCAGAGGGTATGCATATTTATACATGTAAAGTTTGAAGCCTGTCACCGGAGATCCTCCGGTAATGTCCGCAGGTAGATGCGACCACTTTGCCGTCAGCGAATTTTCTTGAACTTCAATAATAACAGGACGGTAGCTGAGCTTGGAATACTCGGGGTCGCCGCCGAAACTCAATCCAGGATGCATTGCTGCTAAAGTCGACAACACTGGACTGTTGCCGCTCTTTCCCAGTGCATTTATTGCAACCACATGAAAGCGATAGACTTCTCCTGTACGCAATCCGTCGCTTTGCCACGTCGTCGTCTCGTATCCCAGAGCGTGATTGGTCATTGTCCCATCGTAGTCTTTAACGTACAAAATATAGCCAGTAATTGGAGATCCCCCGTTGTCAACTGGAGGAGACCAAGAAATGGAAATTGTAGCTTCGCTTGATGAAATGGCACGAGTTTCGGAGCCACGTTGGGGCATCGCGGGCGGCAAGGGTGGGCGGGGATCCCGGACCGTAAAAAGTTGTACTTCGCTAAATTCGCCGTAGCACGACCGAGACGAATCTTCGGTGTCACAGTTATTTATAGCTCTGACCAAGAACCTGTATTGCCTCCCCGGTTCGAAGAGTTGGCTGTGTGGACCGACATCGTTGGTTGACAAACGATATTGTACAACATCGGAGCTTCCAGCGCCGTCGTATACCATCAGCGCCTCTCCTCCATTCCTCGAGGGCGGGAATCTGACAAAGCGGCTTGCCGGGTCGGAGGAGTTGGTGGGCCGGGATTGCAGCAAATTAATGTCAGCATTACTAATAGTATTTCCTGAGACGTAACTAATGCTGGCGAGTACCGTCCCGCCTACAAGCATGAGTGCCCGCGCAAACAACATTTTGCATATTTTGGGATCGAGTTGAATCCTCCGGACAATTTGCGAAATGCTTCAACGATTTGGGTGGTGCTGTTGTTTGGGCTTCGCTTCTCGGGCTGTTTCTGAGATTGACGGTGTGGTTCTGTTGGAATGTATTTCCTTTATTGATATCGTGCCGATTCTGGCTTCGGCTGTGGCTCTTGAGTACCAGGAGATTGATTTCAATCTCGATCAGCCAAATCATCTCCTGGTTTCTCTCGTTTGAATTTAAAAATCGCACTCAAGAATCTCATTCTGAATCAGTTCTTTGACCCCAAGGAAGAGATCTCAATCAAAATCTCTCTCCTCCCTCCCCTCGACCTTGGCATAAAATTCCATGGATTAAACGAAGGATAATCATTTGTCCAACAGAAAGAGACTGCCGATAGCTTCTACTCTTTTATGTATTGTAAACGATTGTAAATAGTGCGGGCGAGGGCGGCCGGCGGTTGTTGCAAAAATGAGGACGGGAGCAGCGAGTGGCCACTGACAAGACCGCAACGGAGATTATCAGTGTGGAAGGATGACATCCGCTCGGTCGACATTCGACATGATGGATTGGACTCGCAAAGCATCCCCAGTCTGCACAATGCCTTCCTGGCAAAGCCTGTTGGTGGTCGTGAGCTTGCGCAATTCCACGCGAACAAAACTCCGACGAAAATAAGGAAGTCAAAAGCCAACAGGCACCATAACCCGCAAGTTCGCATCTCCTCCCCCCTCATCCTTAAATATAAAATATTATTAGGATCACAGGCAAATGAAATACAATACTATTCCTATTCCCGATGGACGATGGACCAAGATTTGACCGTCGTCAGTCGTCATCCGTCCGCACCGGGTGTACTTACTTAGCGTTGTCAAAATTACCTGTTAATGTATTACGACTATTTACTTACTACTACATATTTGAAATCAATTGCCGAAATGCCAACCAAAAGAATATTCGTACAAGCTATTAACCACTTCTGGGACAATGATTTTGGCGACTTTACACAGTTCAACCCTCCGCTGGGTCGACATTGATTTCAAGAGACTCCCCCCCGGGGGGCTAGATTCATACAACTTGATCCACTTGTTTGTTTGTTTTCTAGCGACGCATAGCACGGTGCCGCCCTCGTCTCCAAGGTATATCTGTACCTCCCCTTCAAATGCCGGTAGGCTTCCCCTACGTTCCCCCCAATGAGCTCTGTTTCCAATGCATCGCCCGCTGTTACCGCCTGTTGCCACCTGACAGAGGATGCCTTGCCAACAAAGATCCGCTCGGTGGCCGCTTATCTTCCACGCCGCGTCCAAGATCCACGCATTTTGTTTTCCCTCCCATGGTAGGGGCTTCTCCACAGTCTTGCTCAGTATTTCAAAGGCCTCCTCAAACGCATTGGCTGGCCCGCGGTCCAAGTTGCAGAGGGTTCCGGCGCCGCCACCGCCGATAGCGTTGGATACGCCACCTGCTCCGCTTCCCCACCCGCATCCACGCCACCACTGCCCAATGGTCCAAATCATGATGGCGCAGAGTGCGCATCCCCACCCGCAAGAAGAGCCGCCTGCCCTTCCTCGATGCCAGGATGTAGTCTGGCAACATCGTCACCCATCCGCCCCCACGGCACATCTGCCACATCCAA